>VHZZ01005367.1:64318-74455 GCA_009801015.1 Silene noctiflora
ACCATATTCGGTACATCCGAGTGGTGACAAGCTATACCAAGATTTGAAGAAGACTTTCTGGTGGCCAGGGATGAAAAGGGAGACAGCTGAGCTTGTGGCTCGGTGTTTGACATGTCAGAGGGTTAAGGGAGAGCAGCGTCGACCGCAAGGTAAGACTCAGTCGCTCAAGGTGCCTAAGTGGAAGTGGTAGGTTCTCCCTACTCAGTATTATACGTTGATTAGTTTGTGTTGATGTTCACGGTGATGTGGTGTTTGAATGTTGCCTTCTTTTTATGTCATCGTAGTTATTGTTTATTGAATCGATATATATGATATGTTGTTGGATGTTGTTGTGATATGGTGGATGTGGTGATTGGAGTATGTTGTGAGGTGCGTCCTCGGCTGAGTGGAGTCACTTGCGGGAGTGGCTTCACGCCCTTGATTCACCCTCCATGGAGCCAGCCACGGGAGGGGATGTGCACATTAATGAACATGGRTTATCACACGGTATGATGAGCGGGGATTTGGTGGGTACGGCTGYGGTCCTCCACTGGCAGGGCTACACACCTTGGTGTGTAGTCGGTGATGTGATGAGGAGTGGTGTGATGTGGTGTGRAAGGGTGATGATGGHTGTGATACTTTGTGTGCTTGTTAATATGATGGTTGTATATTGGTATGGTACTGACCGTGCATGGTGTTTCTTGTGTTGTGTCTGCCTTGATCCGTATGGTGAGCAGTTAGTCTTGACAGGTTGTCTTTGGATTCTCGCTGGGTGTCGGAGGGACGAGTTGCCACGAGTCACGACGACTTAGACATGTAGATTATAGTTTAATGAGTTACACTGCTTCTTTCGTTTATCTTGTAATCACTTGTAAACTACTTTAATTGTTCTATTATCGACATTTGATGATTACTTGCCTCGGGAAACCGAGATGGTAACTCCCTTATCTATTGGGGAAGGTCTTGTTAAGGCTCTTTGGTAGATGGGGGTGTTACAGAGTTGGTGTGGTTTGTGTTATACTTCTGTATTTCTTATTTTGGTCTGTGTTGTTAGTAACTGACCCCGTTTTGTGTTTTAAAAACAGTGGTGATCCATTCGGGGTGGTGAGCAGTTATTGAGCAGGTATGACATATACGCATGGGATAGCTGAGAAATTACCACGAGATGTAGAAGTCTTCCGCTGTGTTAGAGTTTTGTTAGTTTAGTTGTTAAACTTTTGAGACGGATGTATCGTTTGGTTAAGACAGTTTTGGTTTTGTGTTGTAAACAGTTTAAATTCACTTATTAAAGTATGTTTCATTATTGTCWATTTGATTATCATTGCCTCGAGAAACCGAGATGGTAGCACCTTTGTCTCTAAGGTGGCCTTGGTAAGGCACTTTGGGGGATGAGGGTGTTACACTCATATTACATCTTAGCCTTACATCTTAAAGAAAATCTAACGGCTACAATTAAAAGGACTACAAAACAAAAGTACAAAGCTAAAAAGCAAGATAAAACAGTCCAAGGGACTGATTCTGCCGTGTAAGGGGCTGCTCCTTGCCTTGTCCTTGCTCCTTTAATTGCATTGGCATCTTTTAGATACAAAAAAGGGACCATATGATGTCATTTTTCCTTGGAATCTTTGCGATTATGCTCACCATCTATCTTGTCAATTTTGGCTACCAAAACACAAAATTTTCGGCCATTTGGGGACTGATTCGGTCCATCAAGAACTTGCTTGCGCTGAATATCATCATATAACTTTGGCTCAACTGTCAAATTTCTTCATGCATCCCCTTTTTGAATCACATGAATCCCTATCTGAGCCACCTCATATCTCAACCTCATTAAGGACATAGCTGTGCATAAGGAATACACAATCTTTCTAGTCAATGCATCTGCCACCACATTCGCCTTCCCTTCTAGGTATATAATATCCATGTCATAATCCCCAATCAGCTCCATCCACCTTCGTTGTCTCATATTCAGCTCCTTCTGAGTGAAGATGTATTTCAAACTCTTATGATCCGAAAACACCTTAAAGGTCGCCCCATACAAATAGTGTCTCCAAATCTTTAGAGCAAATACAACCGCACCCAACTCCAGATCATGAGTCGGATAATTCTCCTCATAAAACTTCAATTGCCTGGAAGCATAGGCAATCACCTTCCCATTCTGCATCAACACATATCCCAACCCATTCTTTGAAGCATCGGTAAACACCTCAAAATTCTCACTCTCCTCAGGTAAAGCTAAGACTGGAGCTGCAGTCAAACGCTCCTTTAATGTTTGGAACGCCGTCTCACAACTATCATCCAAATTAAACATGTTCTCCTTTCTCATCAACGCTGTCATAAGCCTAGCAATCTTAGAAAAGTCTTTGACAAACCTTTTGTAATAGCCAGCCAAACCCAAGAAACTACGAACCTCCGCCACATTCTTTGGTGCCTCCCAGTTAGACACGGCTGTTATCTTACTAGGATCCACAGACACCCCCTCCTTAGAAATCACATTGCCCAGAAAAGCCACCTTCTCCAACCAGAACTCGCATTTAGAAATCTTGGCATACAATTGGTTATCGCGTAAAGTTTGCAACACCAATCGTAGATGCTCTGCATGCTCCACCTTAGTCTTGGAATAGACTAAGATATCATCTATGAATACCACCACAAACTGGTCCAAGTACTAAGTGAAGACCCGGTTCATAAGATCTATAAACAGCGCTGGTGCATTAGTCAACCCAAACGGCATCGCCACATATTCATAATGACTATATCGCGACCGAAAGGCTGTCTTTGGTATTTCCTCTTCTCGAATCCGTAGGTGGTGATATCCCGATCTGAGATCTATCTTGGAAAAGACACCCGTTCCACTCAACTGGTCGAAAAGATCATCTATTCTCGGCAAAGGATACTTGTTCTTCACCGTGACATGGTTCAGCTCTCTGTAGTCAATACAAAATCTCAAGCTCCAATCTTTCTTCTTTACTAATAACACCGGTGCACCCCAAAGCGATAGACTAGGTCGAATGTATCCCTTCTCCAACAAATCATCTAACAGCTTCTTCAACTCCTCCAACTCTTTAGGTGCCATCCGGTACGGGGCCTTAGATATAGGACCCGTACCCGGTTTCAACTCTACACTAAAGTCAATGCCTCTTTTCGGCGGCAACCCCGGTATTTCCTCTGGAAAGACATCTTCAAACTCCTCCACCACTGGAATCTGTGCTGCTTTGGGCTTTTTCGACCGGTTATCCCATACATGGCATAGGATCATAGGACACCCCTTCCTCAGATAAGACTTCAAAGTTATAGCTGCAATCAACTTGACCTTGGGTTTGATCATAAACACGCGATAAGACACTCTAGTACCCCTAGGCCCCCGTAAGGACACCTTCTTTTAATGATAGTCAATCCTAGCCTTATACTTGCCCAACCAATCCATCCCGACTATCATCTCAAAGCCATCCAAAGGAAACTCTAACAAATCAACTGGAAAGTCANAGTCAATCCTAGCCTTATACTTGCCCAACCAATCCATCCCGACTATCATCTCAAAGCCATCCAAAGGAAACTCTAACAAATCAACTGGAAAGTCAACTTGTCTAATAATYATGGACACTCCCCTAAACAACTTCCCACAAGACACTAACTCCGCAGACGGTATAATAACTTCATTTTTTTACAGACTCAAACTCCCTCAATCCCAAAGACTAAGCATGACACGCCGATACAAACGAATGAGACGCCCCTGAATCGAATAAAACAAAGGTAGGGACGTTATTAATAAGAAAAGTACCCGTGACCACTTGAGCATCATCGGCCTCTACCTGCTTGTCCATCATGAACAACTTCTCACTCCTCTTATGACCGCCTCCCTGAACCGTGTTAGCTGACGCAGTAGGTTTGGCAGCGGATGCCTGATTGGCATTAACTGTCGGACGCTAATAAGACACACCACCATTGCGGTTATACTCACCATTGTTGCTATGTCCACCCCGATAGCTCCAAGACCCATCTGGTCAGTTACTCGCATAGCTCTGCGCCTGAGACTGCCTCTGAAAACCCCGTCCGTCGGCACTAGTGCACTCATGCCTCTTGTAGCCAGCACCACCACAGTTGAAGCATGTAATGCCCCAGTTAACACCACCACTGCGATTACCACGTCTGAATGAAGAGCCACCATGAAAACCCGATCAAGATGAATAGGCTCTATATTGATTGTGGTTTCCCCTCTTATAATTGGATTGGCCAAGACCCTCACTCTCAGCCTTCCTTTTCTCCGAGCTCTTCTACTTAGTTTCGTTAGCCAGCCCGACCATCCTCTCAGCCCATCCCACTCTATCATAGACCTTCTGCACATCAGTGAGAGCCTCCGTTGGTAGCTTCTTCAAGATCTTGTAAGTCAACCCTTTCTCGAATTGATGCGCTAGATTGGCATTAGTCAGCCCCATATCCGCAGCATACCTCGACTTCGCATTGAACTTGTGGTAATACTCGGTCACTATCATACCCTTGGTCACTATCATACCCTCGGTCATCACGAAAGAGTCGAACTCATCCCTCAGCTTACTACGAATGTGCTCAGTGACAAACTCATTCCTCATAGCCTTCTTGAATTTGGACAACGAAATCGCAGTCTCTCCTTGCTTCAGGTAGCTCTCTAACGCTCCCTTCTTTACCATATCCTACCATTCCCTAGCCGAGTCCCTGAGGTAGAACGCAGCATGTTCTTCCTTGAACTCCTCTGGGCAATGCACCACCCCGAGGATGTTCTCCATCTCCCGATCCCAATTATCAAGCAAGATTGGCTCACCCTTGCCCAAGTAGGTTGTGGGTTGAAGCTAGCTATGGTAGTACTCATTTTAGCAAAGTCTACCCCCGTCTCCTTCTTCTTCCCGAACCTCTTAAGGGTCTCGGTAAGTGCATCTTGATGCTCGATCATTTTGGCGATATCCTCGATGCTCATTTCCTAAGCCTTAACGTATGCGGCTGATCTTTTTGGCGGCATTTCTTTGAGCTATAGATAGGAAACAAACGTAAGCACATAGCCTACATCTCAAAGCAAAACAACCCGCAAAAAGACTTACTCGACCGAGTTCATACTCGCACTCGGTCGAGTAGACCCTACTCGATCGAGTCTCCCGCCACTCGATCAAGTACTCAAACGTCTAGAAGCTAAAAAGAATCTGAGACAAAACTTACTCGGTCGACTCAGACAGCTGCTCGACCGAGTAGCCCCTACTTAACCGAGCCCTCCACTTACTCGACCTAGTAACTATGAAACATGATCACTGCTCCAAAATCACAAAAACCTACTCGATCGAGTTACTCCCACTCGGTCGAGTCAGCCCTACTCGGTCGAGTTTCCCCAACTCGATCGAGTCATGCTAACACTTTACTCTACCCGCATGCTTAACACAACAACTAATATGAAATAACATTTAAACATCATACAACACATTATATAACGCAACCCCCTAAATCGCATATGACTAATTACCAAATCAACAACAACATCATCATCATCGGATATATATATATATTCACATCATACTTCATATATTACATTATCTCATTCGAATCATCCATATATTCTATCCAACATACAATAACTTCAAAGACAACAATGAAAAACAGGTAGCGATCCCATGACACACCCATAGTGACTAGTTCGAAGTTATAAGGGCAAGTTCGCGACTTTAGGACGTCTCCCAAGTCTTTGCATTAGCTCCTATTAACTCTTACCGGGTTCATTTTAGTTTGACTCCCTATGTTCATTAGATTCATTAGTTACAAGTTCCAAAATCATTGCTCTGATACCACTTTGGAACCCCCCCATATACCAAGGTGTCTTACAAAGACTATCTTAGCATATAAAGGTGTTACCATCTCGGTTACCCAAGGTATAGTAGATTAAAAGAAATCATTAAAAAACAACATTTAACGTATAAAGTTTAAGTGATACAAAACTAAAACCAAAATTCCTCAAATTGAGGTATAACTGTCTCAAAACCAAAGTACTAAAACCAAAATACCAAAAGTACTAAAACCAACTATCAAAACACAACGGAAACTAGCTATGCAACTCAGTGATGAGTCCATCCCCAGCAACCCGCGAATAATCCATACTAATACCTGTCAATCAACTGCTCACCACCCACAAATGAATCATCACATATACAAACACATAACAGGGTTAGTTACTGCATAACACAATAAAGCAATCATAGTACCAATCACACTCCTCCAACACCACCAATACCATACAACTGACTACACACCAAGTGTGTAGCCCTGCCAGTGGGGACCGCGGCCTTTACTACCTAAGCCCCGCTCACATCATAGAGCGTAAAATCCATAATCCTTAATGTGCACATCCCCCTTGTGACGGGAACCACAAGGAGCGAACAAGGGCGTGAAGCCATTCCCGCAAATGGACTCCACTCAGCCGATGGCGCACCTCGCAAACCGCATACATCAAACGCAACCATAATAATAATCATACCAACACAGTAATTTAACCAATATCTCAATCATACTCATATACACATCGTCACATATATAATAACTGAGTAGGGAAAACCCTACCTGAGACGGAAGCACTAATAAACAATCACATGCAGCAAATTAAAGCGTTCCTCTACGAAATCACCTCCTATAATCACATAATCATACAATTACAATCTAATAGACATCAATACTCCCCAAATCCTCGATTTACCCCATTAGGGTTTTAAACAAAATTACATAATTAACATAAAATTGGTACAAAAGTCTTACCCTCGACGCGACGATCGCAGGGATATCAAAAGCCCCAAAATACGATAAACGGACACCTTGATTTGAGAGTAAAAAGGGAGAGTGGATCTAGTTTTGTTGAACGATGTGAAATTTGTATCATAAAAGTAAAACTGATATGAAAAGGTGCATTGATATTAAAAATAACTTCTCCCCTTTTACTTTAAATCAAACCGGGTAAAACCCGTAACTCGCAGCTACTCGATCGAGTAAGTAACGTACTCGATCGAGTACCGCCTACTCGATTGAGTTGGGTCAACTCGGTAGAGTACTCAACGAGCAGAACACTGTTAAATTCTAATTCTTACTTACTCGACGGAGTACCCTCTACTTGACAGAGTACTCGAAGTTCATAAAACACGGTGTATTACACATTTCTTCCTTGCGAGGTTGAAATTCTAGTCTTTAGTTTGATCCTTGCGAGATGAGACTTATACACAAACCTAGTCTTAGTTGAGGGGTCTTGCAAGATTTTCACAACTAGTTCATATCCCTTTTATTTTCATGCATCAGTCATACAGAAAAACACCAAAAATTCAACATATTCCGCTGCAATTTTATTAAATTCAAAAAATCAAAGGTCATTCGAACAGTCCGGCGTTTTGTTCAATCAGATTCCGAGTTATTTTACATCAATTTGGTTACCAGAGCTAGTTTTAATTTGTTTCTTAACAGATTAAATCTTGGGAGATTGTAATACCCCGTAATTTTAGGCTTGAGTCAACGGTTAGTCAACAATATTTTAAAAAATGTATTTTAATAAAGTAAAGTCATTTTATAAACTGTAGTTATTTTATAAATTATATTTCTTTCATACTTCTTTAATTTTATATTTTAACCGGTGAGATGGAATAATATAATAATAGTAATCATATTAATAATACTAATAATAATACTAGTAGTATACCATAAAAATAATTGTACTAGTAATAGTAATATTATATGATCATCATATTTATAATATGAATAGTAATATAATAATATTTGGTAAGTTTCGTTGTCTTTTCCTAATTGCTGCCTTAGACTACTATATAAGTAAGACTAACCTAATAATAAATCCTTATTCCACATAAAAACTAATAATATCACACACAGAGAGAAACAGGGAGATTTAGAAAAGAAAAAAAAGGAAAAATGAATTGGGTAATCAATTTGGGGATTTGGCATCTAGTTCCGCTGGATTGAATCTTTTATTTTGTAAGTTCATCTTTAATCTTTCAAAGATTTAGTCTTTAATCTTTATAGGCATGTTTTAAGTTTTCTTTCATCACCTAATCATGTCTATATTAAATATAATCATCTATAATTAAATTTGTGACGATTTTATTAAAGAATAAAGTTACAGCAAGTCTGTAAATATGTAAGTTGTCTTAAACGAATTATCATAATGTTTTAATGTTGTTATCTTCGAAAATGTAAAGAATAGAATTAGGTTTTTTCAAGTCTAGTTTATGCCTGTAAAATTTCGTAACAATTGGCCTTGTAGATGTTTCGGAATAAATTCGTTATGAACATGTCGACTGAGAATCCGCGAATGCACTAGTAGTCTAAAGTTTATTTCGTTAACCTAATTTATAAATTGATACTTAGTTGGGTCTTTTACATAAATTAACGTTTAAGAGTCTAGATAATGCTAGGAATTGGAATTTTTCAAAATTTATATGTTAAATTTGTTTTATGAACCCATACTTTTTATGCAACGCTATTCGTCAGTATTTATAAATCTTTCAAGAAAACCTTGATAAGTCTGGAATTTGTGGAAAGTCTATTTCACAAGAACTGTAGATATGTGTCTTAGGGTTGCAACCCCACTGGTCTTGCATCGTTTGGATTTTTATTGAATTACTTATGAATTTTATAGTGAGACAGAACTGTGCTGTAAAACGGTAGAATTGGAGATTTAGCTTTGAAGTTGTCAAAAGGATTAGGACGTGATGGGCATAGGATAAGTGCATGATTAGTTTGTTTGTTATGTATTAATTATACATAATTATGATATGTAGGTTATGGATTTGTAAAAGATCGATTTGATTGCTTGTGTGACTCGTGCGACTCGAAGATTTGCTTGTCAGGTAGGATATATCTACTCAACTATGATTTTAGTGTGTACGGTGTTTGTTTGGCATGTTTATACATGTGTGGTTGTGCCATGCATTCATATGGCGTCGGTTGTTGATTTTGTTGGTGTTGGAGATGGTGATAAAGGCTCAGGTTAGCGCTGCTTTTAGCGGGCTTGTCTCTGAATTACCTTAGGTTTTATCCTGGTTTTTAGGCCCAGCGCTGGTCGTCACGCTTTACCCTGGTGCCCTCAGGCGTTGTCCTGGATTTCAACAACGCTTGAGTTGTACCTCGGCCTAGGGAATGGCGGGGTGGGAGTTTTGGGATGTGATCACGGAGAGTATTGGAGTTGTATTGGATGCGGAGGTGCATCGATTGCATTGTCTCATTATTTTGTGTGCATCTATTACTGTGTTGTTTATTTGTATCCCACTCAACCTTGTGGTTGATAGTGTATTCGTGAACACCTGTGATGAAACATTATTGGGGAGCATATTTTGACAAGTCTCGAGTTGGCTGTGTTGGGAGCTCATGGGGATGCATGAGGATGTTGGCTACGTCTACCTAGTTGTCTAGCCCATTTAGTTCAAACTTTCACTATTTAATTTACGTAATTTATTTATTCCGCTGCAAGAGAATTGTAATTTACTACTTCAGTTTTTAGTTGGTTAAGTTGTAATAACGCTTATTAGTAAAGTTTTAATTTTATGTACTTTGGATTTCTATACTTTGTTATACACTATCTCAGGAAACTGAGATGGTAGCACTCTTATTTGCTTAGGAGGCCTAGCTAAAGGCTCATGAATAAATGGGGGTGTTACAGATATGACAAGATCTGATGGTGCTGATTCTAGAAAAAGCAACGAAGTTCCAGAAACATGGCAAGAAAGCCATGTGGAGATGCAAAAGAGCATAGCATAATTGACTTATATAATCAAGAATTTGACAACAAATCGAGGCCAGAAGAACAGAGGCAAGTCGATTGGTAATTATGAATCCGAGGAAGATGAACGTCTAAGAGGCAAAGCGAAAGACAAGAACGATGATGATAGAGGCCTTAAGCTTGATATCCTCGAATTCAATGGAGACTTGGATGTGGAGAAGTTTTGGGACTGGATCAGACAGGCTGAGACAGTGTTCAAATACAAGGAGTACGATGAACACAAGCCATTCAAAGTTGCTATCTTGAAGTTGACAAAGTATGCGTCCTTATTGTATGAAAACCTGAAGCAAAACAGCCCAAACAAGCTCACCATCCACCCGGTTTTTGCTCCATCTTCAAAATCGAGGTCGAACATAAAAACCGTCTAAGAACAT
>VHZZ01005368.1:43373-54507 GCA_009801015.1 Silene noctiflora
TCTTCATCCTGTCCTCGTTTGATATGTCTAAGCTAAGGCCATGACGGTTGTAGTCGTCCTCTCCTTTATGGCTCTTTTTAWCTYGTTTTGTTTGTTTGTTGTAAGCAACGGTCAGCTACACCGTTGTTGTTATCATTTTTGTCCTTGTGTTGCTGCGTTTTTGTTGTTGTTTTAGGTTCTCCTAGAACAATCTGATTTTTAGTGTCCTTTGGGGCCATTTTTGCTTCAAGCTATATGGTTGTTGGCATCTCAGTACGCCTTGAATAAGGGAGAGTTGTATAAAAGAATGCCACAAGGCGTCATTTTTCTTTGCCTCGATCGCTCCAAAGCAAAGAAAGTTATGGAAGAAGTCCGTGATGGAGAATGTGGTCCTCATATGAGTGGGCCAATGATGGCAAAGAAAATCATGTGTCTAGGGTACTACTGGATGACCATGGAGGCAGACTGTATCAAATATGTCAAACACTGTCACAACTGTCATATCTTCGGGAATGTGCGGCATGTTCGGCCATTTCTTCTTTATACCATGACATCGTCTTCGCCATTCTCTACTTTTGGAATTGACATCATCGAAAGAATTACTCCAGCTGGGACAGGAGGTCACTGTTACATTTGGGTAGCAATCGATTACTTCACCAAATGGGTAGAAGCAGCATCCTATACTACTATGACATCAAAACAAGTGGCTAAGTTCATACAAACCAACATCATTTATTGATATGGGTGCCCACATGAGATCATTAGCGACAAAGGTTCACATTTTCAAGCTGAAGATGAACAACTACTAGCCAAACATAAAATCGCGAATCACCACTCTTCGGCTTACCGATCCCATACCAATGGAGTCGTGGAAGCAACAAACAAAAATGTCGTCATGATACTGAAGAAAATGATTAATAACTATCGCGATTGGCCTAACAAGCTACCCTTCTCTTTATGGGGATATCGAACCTCAGTCAGAACGCCCACTGGGGAACTTTCTTTCTACTTAACATACGGTATGGAAGTCGTACGACCACTAGAACTAGAGATCCCTTCTCTACACATCCTACTCGAAAGTCAAATTCCCGAAGCTGAATGGAACAGGGAAAGATATGAAGCACGGATTACAAGAGCTTTAAAAAAGAAGGTCAAACCTTGAAACATCAAGGAGGGGGATTTAGTCCTTAAATCAGTTCGAGCCCTTTTGTCAGTCGACCCAAGGGTAAAATTTAAACCTAATTGGGCCGGACCATACTTAGTTAAATCGATACTCTCAGGAGGTGCAGTTATAATTACAGACTTAGACGGGAATGAGTTTTCAAAGCCAACTAACCTCGACAAGCTTAATAAATACTACCCTTAGAATAGGTTGAAACGAGCCATGCATGAACCAAGTCCCGCTCCCGCAACACATTATACACGGCCCACGGCCATCTTGATTCTCGTGCCCTTTTGCTCATGCGTTTGAGCATTTTTTTATCATCCTCAATATCGTCAACATAACTCAATTGCATTTTAGGAGTAAGTGAAGCACCATGCTTATTCCCTACGTTCATTATAAGCTCTTGTTTCGAACATTTATTCCTTTGCACATTTTTTTTTCTCGAACTACGTTTTGGGTTTGATTTCATCTTTAACAGATGGATACATAGGCAATTCGAAATTCGAAATAATAAATAAAGGAAAATTATTAAAGTTTCTTAATTAAACATACTGTTTATTCAGCTAGAAAATAGGTAGCATTGGATTTTGGAACATTAGAGGTATGAATAGTCTGAATAAACAGTTAGAGATAAAAACGTTTCTTAACCAGAATAATGTAGGTATCTTTGGCTTGTTAGAAACTAAGGTTAGGAGTTGGAATTGACTATAAATTAAGAATAATGTTTGTGAGAGTTGGTATATCTGTACTAATAGCAGACACCATAGAGGGGGAAGGATATGGTTAATATGGCAACCCTCTTAGTATGTAGTGGATGTGAGGTACATCACTGATCAATTACTCCATTCTAGTGTTTATGATAAAATGAGGGATAAAACCTTTTATCTTACTATGGTATATGGGTTCAATAAAGATAAGGAAACAGACAGTTTATGGGATTCTTTAGGGAATATTAGGAAGGCTATTGACACGACTTGGATTATATGTGTAGATTTTAATAGTCTTATTCATATGGATGAAAGAATTGGTGGTGGAGAGGTTTCATGGCATGACAATTTACCCATGAGACAGATGGCTGAACATTGTGAGCTAACTAAATTAATAACTATTAGGGCATTCTTCACCTGGAATAACAAACGTAAGAATTCCTCGAAACTTTATAGTAAGATTGACAGAGTGCTTGTAGATGATGAATGGATAAAGTTATTTCCTGATTGTTGTGCTAATTTTATGCCCGAATGTCTTTTTCATCATTGCCCTTGCCTTATTCAATTTCAAGTTGAGGGTAACAGGAGTGACCTTCCTTTCAAGTATTATAATATGTGGGCTTTGTTGGAGGATTTTGATATGGTGATAGCAAACCAGTGCAGCATTACTGTCTAGGGAACACCTATGTTTAAGGTGATAAGGAAACTGAAGATGTTGAAATAGAAGCTAAAGCAGCTGAATCGAAACAACATTAGTGACATTGAAAATATCACCCAGGTGACTGAAATTTCTCTGAAAGAGTTCCTAAAGCAATTAATTCAGAATCCCTTGAACAAGGAGCTCTGTATTGCTGAAGCTTCATGTGCCAAAGAATTGCAATTGCTAAAGAAATCTAGGACTCAATATCTTCTTCAAAAGTCCAAAGAAAAATGGATGGAGGACGGGGATGAGAATACAACTTTTTACCATGCTAGTATCAGACATAGAAGATTGAGGAATAGAGTGTATCAGGTTATGAATAAGGCTGGTATGATGTGTACTCAGCAAAAAGATATCCAGGCTGCATTCGAGGAATTTTATATTAACTTGTTGGGTTCTTCCAAACTTACTGAGTCCATTAATTATGGGATTATTAGGAAGGGGAAGTGTCTCACTGAAGCACAACAGAATGATTTACTTAAACCTGTGTCTAATAAGAAGATTAGGGCTGCTATGTTTTCCATTCCTGGCACTAAAGCACCAGGGCCAGATTTGTACAGTAGTAAATTTTTCAAAGACACATGGTCCATTGGAGGGAAGGATATATAATCAGTGCAGTCAGAAGTGTTTTTACTTCTGGAAAGATTTTGAAGGAATGTAACTCTACCATACTTACACTAATTCCAAAGGTGGAGGTAGCTGATGTTGTCAATCAGTTTAGGCCAATAGCTTGTTGTAACACCATCTATAAATGTGTGGCAAAAGTTCTTTATACTAGACTGAGCCCCATTATGTCTGATATCATTTGTCCATCCCAAAGTGCTTTCATCAGAGGTAGAGGCATTGTGGGAAACATTCTGATATGTCAGGATATGATCAAAATGTATAAAAGAAAGGCATGTACACCAAGAGTTATGATGAAGATAGACCCGCGAAAAGCATATGACTCAATTGAGTGATATTTTCTCCATGAAATGTTGGTGGCTTTAAGCTTTCAATCTCTTATCATAGACATCCTTATGCAATGTGTAACCACACCTACCTATTCAATTGCTTTGCAATGTGTTTGGTTATTTTCATAGGAAAAGAGGTCTTAGACAAGGGTATCCTTTATCCCCCTTAAGGTTCACTATATGTCTAGAATATTTGAGTAGGGTCCTGGCTTGGGTGCTACAATTAAAAGCCTTCAGATACTATCCATTATGTAAAAGAGTGAACTTAAGTCATTTATGTTTTGAAGATGACCTCATTATGTTCTACCGAGAAGATAAACAGTCTGAGGTACTGTTACTGAAGACCTTCCTAAATTTCTCCAAGGCTTCAGGTTTGTGTATGAACCAAGGAAAATCAAACATTTATCGCAATGGCATAGATGAGCAAACAATGCCGATCTTGACATGGTTATCTGTAATGACAAGAGGAAGAATTCCATTTATATATTTGGTGGTTAGCATAACACCAAAAAAAAAAATAAGTGTGGATAATGATTGACAAGGAATGGTAGAAAAGTTAATACAGAGAATCAGAGATATAGGAGCTCGGAAGTTAGCATATGCAGGAAGAGTGGTGCTGAAAAAGGCAGACCTCCATACACTACATAATTATTGGACCGGAATTTTTATCCTACCTAAGACCATTCTCCACAAAATTGAATGCTTATGTAGGAAATTTTAATGGCATGGTAATGAAAAGAAGGAGAGTCAAGCTCTAGTGGCTTGGGATACCATCTGTAAAGCTAAAAGAAAAGGAGGTCTAGGATTGAAATCTTTGTACTGGTGGAACATAGCTGCAGTTGCAAAATATGCTTGGTGGATTGCAAAGAAAACTGACCACATATGGGTCAAGTGGATCCATGTTGTATACATAAAAAAAGGAATGGGAGGACTATGTACCTGGGCAGGGGGCTAGTTGGGCTTGGGGGAAGGTCTGCTGAGTTAAAGACCTGGTGAAACCACACATGTTCAGTGACAGTTTTGAGATTTAAACTATCAAGTTAGGGTATTCTTGGCTTGTAGATGAGGGACCTGATAAGGATTGGCATCCCTGGATTGCCACAAAGCTGATGATACCTAGACATGGTTTTATACTCTGGTTAGTGGCTCACATGAGGCTATTAACTTTACACAGGATGATGAGGATGGGAATTTTTTTCATTCTAATGTCTGTTTCCTTTGTGGTATTAAGGCTGAGACTATGGACCATCTAATTTTCCAGTGTGAGTTCAGTAGCAGATGCTTGAAAATGTTTTCTGATTGGGTGAGGATAAAGCTACCTGAAACGGAGATTATTGAAAGGTGGCTTAGATACAAGCACAACTCTTTGTTGGTCAAGAAGGTGTTGGCTGCTGTAATGGCAGCTCTGATTTACCATGTTTGGAATTGCAGAAACAAAAGCAGGATGGAGGACTTAGTGCCAGTTCCTGGTATAATAGTTTGGCAATGTAAGGAAGAACTTAAGATAAGGTTTTGTGTTCATAGAGTATCTACAAATGTAAGAGGAGCAAGCTAAAAGTGTGTTAACTAAGGTTTGAACCTTAGAACGTTGTAAGGGTTAAAATGTATTTCTAATTAAAAGCTAACATTTTCCCCAAAAAAACAAAAAAAAAAAAAAAACAAAAAAAAAAAAAAAATTTACACTTTGTTTCATTATCTAATAATCCACCAAATAATACATATAAATGATGAAATTGAATGCTAGGACAGGATTCTAAAAATCCCGCTTCCTAATATAAAGACTTAGGCTATGTTTATTCATCCATCTTCCCCCTTACCTTTGTCATTTGTATCATACTTCTTGTCTCGGCCTCGAGGTGGACGCTCCTGCGTTATCTTTGACCTAATCACCAAGCTTCTTTC
Organism: Silene noctiflora; assembly: GCA_009801015.1. NCBI lineage: Eukaryota > Viridiplantae > Streptophyta > Magnoliopsida > Caryophyllales > Caryophyllaceae > Silene > Silene noctiflora. The sequence goes on from VHZZ01005368.1 coordinate 48,780, forward strand.
TTGTGGTCTGGTCTTGCCATTTCTATCCACCACCATTTTCTCAGCAAGAGGAGCTCTCTTTACCTTCTTCTTCGGACAAACAATTTGGAACCGAGCTTCCTCTTCCTTTCAATCAAATATTTCTAGTTCTCCTTCGCTACCTCGCGGATCTTATAGTCAACAGACTCATGCTTTATTAATCTCTCGCAATCCTCCAAGGTGCTAGTCTTGATCCATTACAAGTAGGAATCTGACACCCACAGAGAACCAACAGGAGTAAGTATGTATCATATTTTTTTTAGCCTAGCGAAGTGGCCATTCACGATATGAGTCGGAGGTGTGCGCTAAGGCTATCAGCGGCACTATATCGAGCTTTGATACTCCTGTCAATGCCTTTAGATGCCACCATGGAACTATCCATCTAATTAGGGGACCACCTTCACTCTTTAGTTTGTTTCCCAATAGTTGCAGACTCAAGTGAAATCCACCATGTACAACCTTGTCCTCATCAATATCAACCGGGAACGGTATCCAAGTACATCAACTGGGGGCTCAATCAATCTAAGTCTTTCCATAAGACAGATCTACAAAAGGAAAACGAAATTGTCACCAAAGACACGACCGACAAAAAAAATAACAAAAAGGCACGGCCAAAACAAAACAAAAGAACAGAAGAGAAAAGGTCATTTTACCTATAAAATGATAGGACTTCCCATGTAAGGTGACTCGCGGTTTGTCTTTCTGTTGTCCAAACCAAGGATGGTCTCTCATAATACCAAGCAAGTTGGGCTCTTGCGCAGCCCCATCTGCTCGATTATTCCAAGGAAGCGAGGCTCTCCCCTCATCTCAGTGTCAACATGGCCTTTTAAGACAAAGCAGTGTAGAAGGCAAAACACTAATGCCCTGCGCCTCGCAGCATAGAAAATAGTGAGGTCTTCCCTATCTATGAATCGGTCAACCAGATGAAACATCCTTACACCTTTAGAGGTCACAAGGCGGTCCACCTTAGCTTTGGTCAATCCTAGAAGGTCCCTAAATTTGTTCTTATACCCTTGGGATCTAGGAGGTAAAACTGGAAGGTTTTCTACATCACATTCACCAACTGCTGTCAATTCTTCCAGACAAGAGCAAATTTCGCCTACGGGAAAGGCAAATACGTGAAATTCGGGTTCCAATATTCAAGACAACCATCTAGAAAGGGTCTTGCCACGTTCACTTGTTTAAAACTAATGATTGATCCAATGTTGAAAGCGGTCATGTCATGTTTCTCCACATTTGAAAATTCATTCGTCCACTCCTTGAGTCGGGATTCAAAGGCATCCATTTTTATGAAAATATATTTTCTAAGGCTTATTTGATATATATGATAGGCTGCGGAATTATAGAAGAGTGAATTTTGAGAATAAAAGCTTACTCAAGACCTCTATTTATACTTTTCGGCCTTTCCTAAATTCTGGTCAGGAAGAGACAACCACAAGAGAAGACGCAATGGGTGATGCGTCTTCAGGAAGGATTGCACCTCCTGCTGTGCCTCTTCCTGAGGCCTGTTTTCTGCTATTTTTCACGAAAAACTTTCCTAATCCCATCTTGATTATCCTTTCCTATACCTATAAGGATTTAAAAACTATATTTTAGAGTTTTTGGTATCCTTACCAATTTCGGAATCCAATTTTACTACGAATCTTCGTTTCAAAATGGTTTCAGATTTGGAGGTGACATGATCATTTCACATTTCTGCTGTAGTTCACGGTTTCCGTTTTTTGGTATCCTTACCATTTCATTTTCTTTTCTTTTTAAGGGGAAGCACTCCAGTCTTTCGGTCGTATAATCGAGTCACGTTCGCTCATTTCGCTCATTTCAAGTCTTTTTATAACCTTTCGAGTCATTTTTGCTCATTTTGGGCATTTTTTCAACTTACCCATTTTTCATTTTCCTTTCTTTTAGGGGGAATCACTCCCGTCTTTTGGTCGTACACCATGTCACTATCCGCCCACTTTTGGGCACTTTTTTGCCAAACTTGCGTTTTGACTTGATCAAATTTTCATTTTCTTTTTATTTTCCTTTATTTCTCGTGAGTTAATTGATTTGTAATTACGTGTTTCTATTGTATTTTTTGCGTAAATTTCGGCAGCATAATGACGGAAGTGGTCGATATGCCAAACCTGTTTCCAAGCTAACCTTCAGGCACAAATTTTAAATTTTAACAATTAAACCCAACAACAGCAGCAAAGGCGCGCATGCCACTATATATACGCCAAATATATATACAACAAGACTCGAGCTCGTGCCCGAGAGCAATAAAGTGGGATAAGAATGTAAAAATGTACAAAGATACAAGACTAATCACGATAACGCTCAGCTAGACGTCTCCTCAGGTTGTCAACTCTCGTTGTAATAATATGGTTTTATGTGTTGTTGGGTACTCTATCGAGTAAAGCTTACTCTGTCGAGTAAGTAAGTTTGGTTTCAAATCAGGAGTCTGCCTGATGGGTACTCGATCGAGTACGTGTGGCACTCAATTGAGTAAGTGTCGCTAGATCGAGTAAGTCACTTACTCGATCGAGTAAGTCGGTCTTGCGGGTTATTTTAGTCGGGTTTTGTTAGCAACGCGTGATTGATATTTACGTTTTCCGTCAGTTCCTTTGTCACTTTTACTTTTTCTAAAATCTTTCAAGAGAGAACATAAGTTACGTTGTTTCTTCTCCTTCGCGTTGCTATCGAATCCCAAGGCTTGTGTCGTTGGAATTCAGTGTTCTTTACGCCATTGAGTCTGTTCCGTTAATTTTGATTAAACCCTAATTGGGTAGTTTTGGCGGTTTTTGGTTTGTTTGGCTTAGTAGTAATTGCGTGATTGTATGTTTGGCTATAGGAGGTGGTTTCGTAGAAGAAGGCTTTAGATACGTTACGTTGTTTGTTAGTTGGTGATTGCATTTCAGGTAGGGTTTCCCTACTCGGTTATTGTATACATGTTTGTAAGGTGGTTGATGGTTGATTGATATTTGATTATTGTTGATCTTGATGGTATTAGTAATTGTTGTCGTATAATTTGATTGGATGTTTTGTCTGTGGTTCGTGAGGCGCGCCCTCGGCTGAGTGTAGTCACTTGCGGGAGTGGCTTCACGCCCTTGATTCGACCTTTGTGGAACCCTCCACAGGAGGGGATKTGGACATTAAGGAACTTGGGTTTTTGCTCGGAATGGATGAGCGGGGATTTGGTGGGTACGGCTGCGGTCCCCCACTGGCGGCGTGGAATGCCTGTTGCGATGGGTATTCTGGCGGGGTTACATACTTTAGTGTGTATTCTGGTGTGTGAAGATGTGACAGAGTTAGTGATCTGTGTGTTGTACCTTTTATATCATGATTTGTGTATTCAGTAACTGACCCCGTTTAAATGTTTTAAAAACTGTAGTGATCCATTCGGGGATGGTGAGCAGTTGTTGAGCTGGTATGAGATGGATGTGCATGGGATAGCTGAGTTGTGTCACCACAAGATGTCTAGAAGTCTTCTGTTGTGTCCTGAACTTTTGTTACTTAGTTGTTTTACCGTTTGGGAACATTTGTATGGTTGTTAGACAGTTTTGGTTTGGTTTGTAATCAGTTAAACTTATTTATCAAATGTATGTTTCTTTATGGTCAATTTGATATACATTGCCTCGGGTAACCGAGATGGTAGTAATCCTATGCCTAGGGTGGCCTTGGTATGGCACCTTAGTGTATGGGGGTGTTACAAAGTGGTATCAGAGCGACGATTTTGGAACCTAAAACTAATGAACCTAATGAATCTAGGGAGTCAAAATAAAATGAACCCGGGTAGAAGTTGTTAGGAGCTAATGCAAAGATTTGGGAGACGTCCTAAAGTCGCGAAATCGCCCTACAGCTTTGAACCGGTCATAATGGGGTGTCATGGGATCGCTACATCATGACTCAATCGAGTAGGTGGGCTCTGGAGTCGAGGCACTCGATCGACTAAGTGGGGAGCTCAATCGAGTGGCCTTTACTCGATCGAGTGGGTATAGTTACTCGATCGAGCGGGTCTTGTGCAGGTCGTATATGCTTTTAAGCCGTGGGATATGTGTTTATGTTTGCCTCTTCTCTTATATATTTCAAAGATGCCGCCAAAGATATCTACGATGTATGCTAGGGCTGAGTTGATGAGTATAGATGAGGTGGCTAAGATGCTTGAGAATCAGGATACGCTCACCGAGGCTCTGAAAAGGTTTACGAAGGACAAGGATGCTGGGGTGGACTTTGCTAAGATGATCACTACCATAGATCACTTCAATCCAAAGGAGTATCTGGGTACCAGTGAGCCAATCTTGCTTGACAATTGGCATAGAGAGATAGAGAACATTCTGAATGTGGTTCATTGTCCCGAGGATTTTAAAGTAGAACAAGCTATGTTCTACTTGAGGGGTGCTGCAGGTGAATGGTGGGACAAGGTAATAGAGAGTGCGTTAGATTTATATTTGAAGCAGGGGAAATCGGCTATGCCATGGGGTGAGTTTAGGAAAGCTATGCTTCGGGAGTTTGTACCTGAGCATGTTCGTAGTAAGCTGAGGGAGGAGTTTGATGATTTCAAGATGACTCTGGATATGACTGTGGCTCAGTATTATCATCAGTTCAATGAAAATTCGAGGTATGCAGAGGACATGGGGTTTATTGAGGAGAATTTGGCGCTGAGGTTTGAGAAGGGCTTGACGTATAATATTATGGAAAACTTACAGGTTGGAGTCCTTAAAGATGTTATGGAGGTGTATGAGCGAGCAGGGAGGGCTGAGAGATTGGTCGAGTTGGCGAAGGAGAACAGGGAGACAGGTTCTGAGAAGAGGAAGGCTGAGAGTGAGGGTGGTGGTCAGTCCAATTAAAAGAAGGGCAATCATAACCAGGTGAGGGCTTACTCACTAGGATTGGGTTTTAGTGGTGGAGCTTCCTATGGGTGTGGTCGTGGCAGTGGTGGTAATAGCTGGGTTATATCTTGTTACAACTGTGGTTGTATAGGCCACAAGAGGCATGAGTGTACCAGTGCTCTGGTGAGGGGTTTTCAGAGACAAATCACAGGGGAGTTTCTCTCAGGGTCCGTCTCAGAGTTTTGCTAGAAACAGATCGGCTGGATCATGGAATAACCACGGTGGTAAGAATAACAACAATGGGGGAGCTAACCGCAATGGCGGTAATTATTATCAGAGACCGGCAGCTAACAACAATCAGGTGTCGACTACCAAGCCATCTACTTCTGCTAGTACAGTCCAGGGAGGTGGACAGAAGACCAGTGACAAGTTATTCATGATGGACAAGAAAGCTGATGAGGATGATGCTCACATGATCACGGGTACCTTTGTTTTTGTTTGATTCGAGGGCCTCACATTATTTTGGGTTAATGGCGTTTTTACCTTTGTTTTGTTTGATTCGAGGGCCTCACATTATTTTATATCATCAAGTCATGCTAAGCTTTTGGGTTTAAGGGAGTTTGAGTCTGTAAAAGAAGAAGTTTTTATACCGTCGGGTGAGTCTGTATCTTGTGGGAGGTTGCATAAGGGTGTATCTATGATAGTGGGGCAGGTTGACCATCCAGTGGATTTGTTAGAGTTTCCTTTGGATGAGTTTGAGATGATAGGGGTTTGAGATGATAGTGGGTATAGATTGGTTAAGTAAGTACAAGGCCATGATAGATTGTCACCAAAAGAGAGTCTATTTGAGAGGTCCTAAGGGAGTTAGTGTGTCTTACCGTGGGTTTGTTGTCAAACCCAAA
>VHZZ01005369.1:36774-56579 GCA_009801015.1 Silene noctiflora
CTCCCCAATCAAATCACTTTCCCAATTGAACAATAAAATCAGTAGGAAATTAGACTCTTCAACCATCTCTCTAAAACCCCATTTGATTGACACTAATATCCATATTTGTAGTAGAAAACAACTCAAAAATCATACTATCTCTAACCCATCTTCATTAAAAAAGTTGATCTACATCCCCAGAAAAATTAGGGTTTGTTCTCCTATGGTTTATAATAGAATAGGTAGATGTCAATATTATTGTTTCCTTAATTATAGGATAGTGGTTGGTGTAATCTAGGCTTGTATATATAATGTATCACTGTGAACATAATTTTCAAGGAGAATACAATCTTTCAGTTTATTCAATTGAATCTCAATTTGTTGTAAAAAAGAACAGATTAAGAGGAATGGAGTATGCGAAAATAGAAGAAAATGGATGGAAGTTGTGGTACCTAATGAGGGCAATATTTACATTTTATGAAAGTAATAGTTTGCCCTCTGACTGTTTTTGTGGGAGTTGTAGTTTTTGGTGTATGGCGATGGAGGAGATGAAGAGGACCAAGTCAGGTAATTTTTGTTGGAATGATTTTAGCTTTTTTTTTTCTCTTTTTTTCCTCTTTTAAGTGGTGACCTAACTAACAGTATGGCTTATTCTGAGTTAAACAATAGTTTGGATTAATATGGGAAGGGGGGACATAGTTTGGATTATTCTCATAAAATAACCCTTATTATTATTATTATTATTACTATTATTATTATTATTATTGTTATTATTGTTGTTGTTGTTGTTGTTGTTATTGTTACTGTTATTGTTGTTATTGTTGTTACTACTACTACTACTATTATTTTGAAAAGAAAACCCGAAGGCTTTACTTCATTAACAATAAATCAAAGCTTACAATACTGTTCGCAATCGCTGGTAAAACATTCGACCACACAAATCTAGCAAAAACTCTAGGTTAAACGAGTTAGCGCTTGCGCTACACCATTGTTTAATCGACTAGTATACGACCAAACAACATAAATAAACGAGGAACATAAAGCTAAAATATCGTCCAAAATTAGCGAAAAAACACCTCTTCCTCTAGACTTCTTCTTCAACGCTTCCACAACTGACAAGCAATCACTCTCAACCACGACCATCGTATAACCCTTCCTCAACGCCGTGTCTCAACGCTTCCTAGTTAAGGAGTATTATTTTAATTAGCTTGGTCCACCCATGACCGAGCTGATTTAGGGCCTTTCTCCCCTGGGACCCGCACATAAACCTGGCAAAAACGACTAGAACCTAATAACCCGACCCAAACTTGATCCACACCCGAACTAAGAATCGAATCTGACCTGACTTATTCAACCCGACCCAAATGTTTATTATCAGAAACTGTTTGTTAGCTCCAAATAACTTGAAAGCTACTAACCCGACCCGGCTCGAATTCTTGTAAATCCAAACAATCCAATTTCGAATTGCCCCGTTTGCCAAATCTACCCGCACAGGTCGTGCCTTTCCACGTGCCGATTCAGGACTGAGGCAGGCCCATGGGCTGGTCGATTTGGGGCAACGTAAGGCATTGGGCAGTAAAAGTGTAAAATAATACGAACCAAATTCAGCTAGGCCCATGAACATACGAATTGGCGACCCATGCAACCCTTGCGTCACCTAAAACCACAGCCTTTATAAACCCAAAAATAATAAACACAAACATTATCAACCAAATTAATTCGCGAGAATATCACCGTACCGATTTCTGGTAATTCCTTAAATCTCTCTTTAGTATCATCTTCAATTATTTATGTTCTTATTATTTCCTCCAGTTTCATATATTAATGCTTAATTTTGTCAAAGTATTATCATAGCTTTATATAAAATTAGTGCAGTTTAATCCGTAGCAGAGTTAAGATTTGTAGTTAGGGCTCAAAATTTTACCGTTATACAATAAGTTAAACTAGAAAAAATTCGAAAACATTTGCCAAGATTTTAAATTTTCAATGCACGGGCGAGATCGTCCGGCTAGCCCCGTTAGTTCTACCACTGTATTTAATTTATCTATGTACAAATAAAATTTTCCAGTTTTAATTTGTGATGGTTTTGATTAACTTTTTAATTTTAATGTGATATAGCGATGAGAATAGAGAAGTGTTGGTTTTGTTCATCTTCCATATTCCCTGGGCATGGCATTCAGTTCGTTCGAAATGATGCAAAGGTACGTTTAGTGACTTTGATCGCCCAAAAATGCAAAATTCTCAAATAAGACCGTTGTATACCCATTGTCCTAAATTTTATATTTTAAACTCAAACAAGATTACCCTACTACCTCAATGGCTTCCCCAAATTGCGAGGTAAAGGAAGTTCGATGTACTCAGCCTTATCCTTGTCTTAGCAACAACCTTATCCTTGTGTTAACAACACAAAAGGATTGTTTTCGAATAACCCAAGATGTACATCAAATGGGTAATACCTCACAATATAATGAAGCACCACAAATTTAGCGAGTCATTTTGCTTTATTCCATGATTATCAAGTCACATTTGGTTATTTCGGAATATTGCTTCATCAGTAAAGTGTTTAGTCGGATTAACTATTCAAAAGCATAGTTTAGACTATGCTAATTATCACATATCAACAAACTGTCGTAATCAGACTTTGTTCGGGTTTCCAATGTTTTTGCTGTTTGAGATTTCAAATCCTTAGTACTAGAACCTTAATTTCTCTGTCGCCAAAGAGATGTTAAATAGGTGGGCATTAAAGCGTTCTGAAAATATTGGTGCAGCAATTGTTGGGTTCTGGTTGGCTTGTGCTTTGATCCATCGGGTTCTTTACAGTGCATGATTGTAGGCCTGTCAAAACTTGAAAAACTGTCAGCTTCTCATCGACGTAATCTTCTCTGTGTCCTTCTGCAGATATTTAGATTTTGTAGATCGAAATGTCACAAAAATTTCAAAATGAAGAGGAATCCTCGAAAGCTGAAATGGACAAAGGCTTACAGAATGCTCAAGGGAAAGGATATGACCCAAGTAGTCGCTATTTCTAAGAACATAATTACCTGTAATTCTGTAAATTACTTCTTTACCTTATATCCCCGGTGTTTTATGGTTCCCCCAGGACATTACTTTTGAGTTTGAGAGGAAGAGAAACAGGCCGGAGAGATCTGACAGGAATAAGACAAGTCATACATTGAAGGCTATGTCTTTTATCCACAAGGTTCGAAATGTTAGGCAAATGAAGCATATCACAAAAAGGTTATTCTCTTCTTTAATTATTAAATGTGTGCTAGAGCAAACTTCTAAATCGGTTACCGTCTTAATATCCTATGATATAATCAAATTCTTATTTATTTGGGGAATTCATTTACAGGCTTTCGATGAACACAAAAAATGTACGGGAGTGGGATAAAACAGAATATAAGCAGAGCAACCACTTGTACGAAGTTCCAAAACTTCTTGACACTAAAAAGATCAGAATCAGTACACAGCGACAGTCGGAAGAAAATCGTGCTATTGAAGAGTAATTTCCAGGATAATGCTTTTGAAATCCTTCTTATGTCTGAAAATTAGATATGATCATCTACTTTTGTTGCACTTTCATGAAATAGGCTACAATTGGACCTATTTTTGATATAACAACTTACGGATTTGTTACTACCCAGTTTTTATGTAACCGTCTTTCACTCTTTTATTTCCAAACTCCGTCTTTGCTGTTTTGTTGATGAACTTTCTCATGTCCGTGAAGCTTCTCTGTTTGTTATGTCCAATTGAGGCAAATCATTTTGCGTTCTCTTTGTTCTTTTTATCAATTGTAGTCGAAAGTATTTTGGTAGAATATACGGTAATTCTCTACAAATGTTGATTTCTCTTTTCGTAAATAGATGATGTTTTTAAGAGATATAAACATATATTATCTCAACATTTTGAAAAGAATACCTATTACATACTACATAGTGTGTATTTTGAGTAATATTGGTTGTCTTTATCCAACGGGTCAACCCGCTACTAGTCGAGTTCATAAATTTGTAATCTTCCAAAAACGCCAAAACCCAGATAAGCAATCTTCCAAAAACGTTAAATAAACCATAGGAAACAAATGTAAGGCAGGAAATCAAACATAAATTTGTAATCCTAAGTTCACTTATCCAATGACCTTCCACAAACAACAAACACTAAGAATGTGAACAAGAAAAACTGCACAACATGGCTACCATTCCATTGCCCAAGTATCTAACTCCATTTCCCTCCAATTCTCCTTACCTCACTACTCCTAAGACCCTCATCACACTCTCCTTTTCGAACCCGTTAGATCGCTCACCTACTCTAAAAAGAGCGACACTCGTACCGCAAGCCAAAAAAAACACGTGGCTTGACCCGTTTGATGATGGAGATGATCCTGACATGGTGTTCGGGTCAATGTTTGTTGACGGGAAGCAGGACGAGGACCAACGGTTACCGGATGATCCAAACAGCCCGTACGGGTTTCTCAAGTTTCCTGCAGGATTTTCAGTGGAAGTGGCCTCATTGGGGTCGAAAATAAGAGGGGATGTCAGAAGATGCTGCTGTGTTGTTTCGGGTGGCGTATATGAAAACTTGCTGTTCTTTCCTGTTATTCAGTTGATTAAAGACAGGTATCCTGGAGTTCAGGTTGATGTAATTGCATCAGATAGAGGGAAACAAACTTATGAAATGAATAAAAATGTGAGGTGGGCTAATGCCTATGATCCTGATGATGACTTCCCGGATCCTGCTGAGTACACCGATATGGTTGGTCTTCTTAAGGTGAGTGTTTTTCGAATCATCATCCCGTCTTTCTGGAACTTACCATAGGACGGTCTTCCATAAAAGCTCGGTTTAGTCTCATCATACCCACAAGAGACTTGTCATCAGAAACTAGCATTGCTTATTTGTGTTACATGTCATATTTGCAGAACAGGTATTATGACATGGCATTGTCCACAAAACTAGCAGGAATAGGGCATGCTGCTTTCTTGTTCATGACAACAGCTAGAGATAGAGTAAGCTACATTTACCCTAATGTTAATTCAGCAGGAGCAGGCTTGTTTTTATCCCATTCGTTCACGTCAGAAAGTATGAATCTTTCTGAAGGTGGATACAACATGTAAGATTCTTGTTTACACCAATAAATGATGAATCATATAAAGTTGAATAAACTAAGGATCGTTTCTTTGAAAATAAAATTATTAGGTACCACCAAATGACTGAATGGTTGGGCAGACCGGTTCGTGATGTACCAAGGCAACCAGTTCTCCCATTGAAGGTATCACTTTCTAGGAAAGTCAAGGAGGTTGTGGAGGCTAAGTATCAGAATGCCGGAGTAGAGAAGGGGAAATATGTAGTGATTCATGGCATACAGTGCGACTCAAAGGCTTCGATGCAGTCAAGAGGAGATACTGATAGCTTGTTGCCACTCGAGATTTGGGCAAAAATATCTCAAGCAATCAGGTAATGGAAGTGAAGTCAAAACTGAAAGATTTGTACTGGATTTGGCTAGTTTCTGATTGGTTAAACATTCTTGTGAAACAGGGGAGTTACTCCACTCTTTGTGATCCCACATGAGAAAGTAAGGGAAGATGTTGAGGAAATTGTTGGAGATGATACAAGCATAGTATTCATAACCACGCCTGCTCAAGTATGTTTCTTCCTTGAGTCTGTAATCCAGTTTACACACAGTATTTTTAGACTGGTTAGGCCTACTCTAGAAGAAGAGTCATTGGCTGCGACAATGTATACAACCGCTTTGTAAAAGTGGTGGAGGTCACTGTGACCGCATTTCAAACTAGTATCTGCCTCATCTTTGCCTCTTTAGGCAATGACCCATGAGGCCATGACAAGGCGATAGTCTTTCCGATATCAAGATTGAAACCAGCATATTATAGCAGATTCCAAAGACTATACTTCTTGAAATTCAGTTTCAAAATATTCACTGCTGCTGATTAATGGAAGCATAATTTGTATCAGTTGGCAGCACTGATTAATGATTCAGCCGGGGTGATAGCAACCAACACAGCAGCCATCCAGCTTGCACACGCCCGAGAAAAACCCTGGTTAGAATTATCCTATTAATGTTGTTATGTTGATGAAGCTAATAAAGCTTCTTTCATATATAACAGATCGTTCACGTTATACAGGAGTAGGTTGTATTAGCATATCCTAACATATCACTATCGTTGGCAATGTGAATTTCCCAGTATTGCCTTGTTTTGTTCACAAGAGAAGGCCGAAAAATTCGTTCCGGATGCAGAAGAAAAGAAATGCACACTCATACCTTCTAGGACTGGAAAATTGGAAGACATTGATACTGAAGCTATAAAGGCAGCACTCCAAGTTTTTAATGCTGCTGCTGCACCAACTACAGCTCTGGTGTAAATTTAATCCTCAGACTCTCTCTGTTTTCCTTTGTCTTTTCTCTGGCTTATCCGTTGCCCATCAAACCTCCTCAATCCGGAAAAAAATGGAAAAAAGAAAGAAGATTATGTAGAGGTTGTAAAGTTGTAATATTTGCATGCTTCGCAAACATCAACTGTATATTTTGATGACATTTGGAAGTATAGCAACAGTCTTTCGTGGTTTCTGAGTTCTATAGCTGACAGAGTAGAATTTTAAAGAGATCCATATGTCTGAATAAACGCGGGATGCTAAACAAGCAGACATTGGAGAAGTGACAAGTTGAAGTCTATGATACTTCGACACTTTACCTTGAAATGCAAGTACTCCTTATATTTTAAAGTTATTAAGTGATTTACATTCAGAAGGAGACCCGTCGTCTGATAAGCAGTTAAGCACCCATATCCGAAAGTTGCAGACAAGACTCATGATGCTTCCGAGTACTAATAAACTAAAATCAGAATAAGAGTGAATTGTTCACCAGGTTCAACTTGGGATGGATTGGGAGCACAGAGTCAATGACACAAGACTACAAGAGGTCTTCAGTTTTCGCCCGTGTTAATGTCAAGTTAAATGCATTTCACTGGTACTGTTTGATTCGCTCAGGGAGGAAAACACCTGAAGATTATCTAGAGTTAATTGGTTTGAACCCGGTGCACCATTTCAGGAGTTGTTCCTCGACATAAGCGTACATCTAGGATCTGTGGTCATTTCCCTCAACATAGTAGCATGAGAGCCAGGTCCCCTCAACATAGTAGCATGAGAACCAGGTCCCATTCTACTGAACAATCTTACTAGTTGCACGCCTGAACATATACGTTGTTACAATTAGGGTCTGTTTGGATACAGTTTTAGGAGGGAAGGGGAGGGGAGGGGAGGTGGAGTGAATTGTGGTTGTTTGGATAACAAAAATGATGAGAGGGAAATGGAAGGGGGGGAAGGAGGGTGATGGGGGAATGAATGGTGCCACTCATGCAAAGATTATGGTTTGTTCAATAGGAGAGAAATTAAATCCCTCATTTCACTCCCCCTCCATTCCCCTCCTTCCATATTTTGTATCCAAACAAAGGAAAATGATCCCTCCTTTTCTCTCCCCTCCCTTTCTCTCCAATTCACTCAATCCAAACGGACCCTTAGGGTTCTCTCTATTTCTTTGTCCATTTCCTCTCAATTTTGCAGCGATTTGACAGTTCAAATTTCATCATGAAAAAATAATGGACAAAGCAAATGGAATGAGAAAAGCATTGTTAAATTGTCTTCGGAAAATTCACATGCTACCCTTGAATTTTGTCATTTTGCATATAGTACCCAACTTTTTTAAGTTTGTGCACATTATACCCTCCATTTTTTTATTTTCAAGCATAACATACCCTTTTTGTCGCTTTAAAAAAACTCAATTGCGCATAACTCCTAAATCGGAATTCAAAATCGGCCAAATGTTTTTCCTAAGATCATTATCTAGTCATAATCTACGATTTGAGAAAAAAATTTGCCGACATACATTTTATAGGTTTTTTTTTTTAACGAAAATCTCAAATCAACCATATCTTCGATCTTAAATTTTTGAATGACCATTTTCGTTTTATCAGTTTATAGATCTCGAAGAGTTAATCAATTTGAAAAAAAAATTACTCAATTTCGATTTATGGTCTATAATTTATGCTCAATTGAAAATTTTAAAAACGATAAAAAGGGCATGTTATGCTTGAAAATCATATTTCAGGGATATCATGTCCACAAACTTAAAAAGTTCAGTACCATGTGAAAAATGGCAAAGTTCGAGGGTACCACGTGAATTTTCCGAATTGTCTTTGTCAAACGAAAACACGGACTCCATTTCTTTTACAAAATGGGGAGGATCTAGACCGGTAAAAGCATGACCATACCCATAAACTCGACCCGACCCGGTTTTTAAGGGTAAAAAAACCGTAGATCTCTACCGTGAACCTAAATTACCATTATTTTAGGGTCAAAACGCAACCTGACCCGTTCGACACGGGACACGTTATTTTAGGGTTAAGACGCCTTGATCGAGTAAGAATCAACTTGGGCCATTGCCCATTAGGATCTAGGTAGTACCAAAACAAACATGGACACGGACATAACCCGGACACGTGACACGGCATCCCATGAAATTTAGAACACGTGAACGTTATTTAAATTTAATAAAATATACTCTCTCAATTCAACTCCAAATGGTACTTATCACTTTTTCACGTTTGTCAACCCAAGTTTTACTTTGTAAATATCTTTAGTTATACATTTGTAAAAATTATAAAAGTTTGATATTTTTAATGTATTCTTAAAGACAAATAAAACAAGTGGGATATATTTTATTTTATATATTGGGAAGAAATGAGAAGTTTCTTCTCACTTGTGAATAGTGCACAGAAAGTATAAGTATCATTTGGAATTAAATGGAGGGAGTATATTTTATACTTATAATTAACGTATCATTTTATTTTTTTAAATATATTTGATATTAAATTTAAATAATTATTCTCATTTTCCATTCAAACCCGCCTTCTAATCAATCTCTTTCAGTCTTTCCACATCTCATTTCTTGTTTATAGATATTCCACATATTTAGGCGTGTCCGCATGTGTATAACGAGTGTCGGTGTCGGACACAGGACGGCTGGTGAGGACGAGTGTTCTAGTTACTAAATAAGAATGACGTATAACAACGTACACAAGATACTAAGGGGTTGTTTGGTTGCCCTTGAAAAAATATGGGAAGTAAAAATTCCCATGAATTACAAAAATTGAAGTTGTTTTGTTGCCCTTTTTTTGTAGAAATGGGGGAAGTGTCACTTCCCATGGAAGCGACTTCCTACAAAAATGTAGGAAGTTGCTTACCAACTCCCCTCTTGGTGGGTTGAAGTTCCCATGTGAGTGAATTCCTACATTGGCAACCAAACAACTTTAGCAAATTCCCATAAAATAGATGCGGGAGCTTATTTTCCATGAACTCGTATTTCATGTGATGTTGTAATTCCCGTATCAACCAAACGACCCCTAAGATTAAGATAGCCTCATAAAGTCATATACGTGAATCCGTAATTTCCTATCTACTTAAAGAATATGTGTTTCTATCATTTTCCTGCCAAGAAGCATATTCTCAAAAAAGGAAATTAATGTTAATTATGTTCATTCACTAAATAAAGAAACTAACAATTACAATTAAATTCATCTACTATATTTTCATTTAAATTAATCTTTTCATCAAATTATATTATTTTCACTAAACTCTAAACTATAATATTTTAGTTAAAATAAAATATAATTGATATAAAACTACAAATTACTAAATATTTTTATTGAACCTATTATTAGATGATGAGTTGACCCATATTCGATATAAAACCAAAATTAGAAATTGTTGTTATTACTTAGTGACAAAAAAAAATGAAAAAAAAAAATTATAAATTGAAACTTATTAGCTTTATGTTATAAAAATATTTTCATTAAAATATATTTCAACTCATTACTCAATTTTCTTAATTAATTTTCAGTTCTAGCTTTGAAATATAAACAATTATAATGTACCAATATTATATAAGCAATTTTATAAGAATATTAAACTTTAAGTATGGTGACGGGTCTAAACTAATAAGCTACCATTTGTATGTAACTCCGTTCTCTTAATTAAAATCCCGCAGCTATTTTGCCATATGCTGTCTTTTAGCATACAATGCAATTTATTTCATTCGTAATTGGTCAAAGACTACATAATTATGAATCTACAGTTTTGGAAAATAAAAATCACAGATGTTACAAAATATTTACGATTTTCCATTTCTTTACTTTTCTTAAATTCAATCAAATTAATTTGGCCAAAAATATACATGGCCTGATTTTTGTAAATCTTTAAATATTTGAATCTATTCTGTGTCTACATTCGCTTTTCTCTGATTACTTGACATATAAAACGGCGTAAGATACGGAGTATTAATTAAATTTGGTAAATATCTTTTGCGATTATTTTGGCTAATTCTTGGTCATATATATAGGGACATGAGTATGAAGTAAACATCATACATAGATTAATAATTTTTTTTTGGTTTACATACATAGATTAATAATAATAAGGTATACAGTATACACTTTAAGATTAACAGTGTATCCTCGAACTTTTGCTAGTGGTTTTGATGCATTATTAATATTTGGATCCGTTATAAGGGTTAAGACGGATACTCCATTTTTAACAAGGCTTACTGATTTAGTTAAATGTAATATAATGCAGGTTTAGTAATGAAGATCATACTAGAGGAGACCAAAGTTGTGCTGCTTGTAGCATCTCTTCTACTTATCTTTGGAGGTCAGTCTTCCGATTTTTGTTCCTATATGCTACTACGTACATGGCCCTAATGCGGCTCGCAGCCAACTTTTCTACTATTACGGGTTTGGGTCTTATGGTCTTGTGCAGCCATGAGCGTGGAATCAAGCTTTCAGTTTTATTGATGGAATTTAATATAAACCTTGAAGTATAGTATATTTTGTCATTCATATTTGAAATTTCAGGATTTCCATTTGTTTTAAGACGCCTATGAGTCTAATATGACTCAACCCAAAAACATCAATTGATTACGGAACGGTCGTAATATTTTTATTGGTATAGAGAGATACGTACGTTTATAACTCGATTAAATTAAATGATGAACTTTTTAATAAAATTAATAAAATAGTAAAACGGCTTGGTTAGGTGAATATATCTTGTCAAATCGTAGGTATCAAGTTCAAATTTTAAAATGCCTCATGTTCAAACGAATCCGGACTAAATCGAATGTTACACAATATAAAAAATATTGTTTTAAAAAAGTGCCCTATACAAATGAATCCGTCGGGTTTAAATATTGCAATTCTTATACAAATGAATTAAGGCTAATTTAATCATATGATATGGACTAGAGAACTAAAATTCCTCGCTAACAAATAAGGCATACCCTGTAGACGAAGGAAACGTTTGTAACGACAAAGAGTGCATATTGTTTTCATACTTTGTCAAATTAATTTATGATGCGATTTCCATATTCAAGCATGCATATATAAATTGCAAATCTCCAACCAACGTATTCTCTAGCTAATTGTACTCTTAATTGCAAATTTGGATAAGTTCCTTTGGATCAGATTATGTGGTTTTTATTGCACTACCGTATCTCTCGATCGATCCTATATCTATGTATTTTATCCGACTTAACATTCACATGGAAAATCTTATAATGAAAAATTATTATTCTCACAAGATAATGATATTGACTCATTTTGTTTTCTATTTGCCCTTTTCATGTATTTCAGGGGTATTTTCATCTTCACTACAATATGATTATTCAGCCGTTATCGATGTAAGCTCTACGGCCATGTTTTTTTAGACGGCCTTATATTAGGCAGTTTTACAATAATTTACGATTTATTCTAAACAACTTTTATTTACCAAAGATCTCTTAGAAACATAATAATACTTTCACAAGCGTGGTCACATCATTTTGGAGTGCTCGGTTTAGTTTGGTCTCTACTCATAAGTTTTAACACTGCTGCATTCCTAGAGTTTGAGCACGAGACCTTTGATTAAGTTAGAATAACCCCCTTAACCAGTTGATTTAAGTGCTCATGTGGTCAGATCATGTATAACAACATTAATGGGTGTATGTTTGATATTTTCAGTGCTTGGCGGATCCTCTGAAGCCTCAATATAACGGAGGAATAATTTTTAACCCGGAAATAAATGACGGATTAAAAGGGTGGACAACTCACGGAGGAGTAAAAATTGAGCATAGATCATCGATATCGGGCAACAAATACGTGGTGGCTCATAGTAGAAAACAACCCTATGCTAGTGTTTCACATAAAATCTTCTTAGAGAAGGATAAACTTTACACCTTTTCGGGTTAGTTTTCCTTAATTTTTCTACTTTCTTAATATTAATTGAAAACAACTATATAATCATTCTCTCTTTTGTTTCCATGTCATTTCAAAAGAAAGACGAGATAGGTTCATCGAGTTTCAATACCATTTTCTCACGTAATTTACGTGGAATCTATATAATCATTCTCTTCCAAGGCCAAGACAAGTCTTTATCCCCATTTTCCTTGTCGAAGGAATTACATTTGTCAAATATTTTACGACTAATCGTTTTGGATTTTTCTTGTTAAAGCTTGGATACAAGTTGCTGGAAAGAACAGTCCAGTTACCGCACTTTTTAAGACTGGTGATGGATTCAAAAAAGTTGGCGCAGTAGAGGCGCAAGTAGGATGTTGGTCTATGCTTAAGGGCGGTATTTCTGTCGCTTCTTCGACCCCAGCCGAACTATATTTTGAGGTATGATATAAGAAATCTATAATTTTACATTATGGTTACGAGTTATTTCAGTTTCTATCGTGTTATTTTGGTGTACCACGTTATTGTAACTAATGAGAATACTTCCTTTTTATTTCACATATAATTTAATCACGTTATCAAATTACCGATTCTTGGCTTGATTAATAATCTAACATTGTCTCTCTCTCAACTTGTATCACCAAGACCAACGATACATCGGTCGATTTTTGGGTCGACAGTGTTTCACTCCAGCCATTTACAAACGAGGAATGGAGATCTCATCAAGAACAAAGCATTCAAAAGGTACGAAAATGGGTCGACTTGTAATTCAAGACAACTTAGATTATTCTTCATTAATTCATCGATTCATGGTAACCGTTCCTAAACTATTTTGTTGTTCATGTCTCAACTAGGTACGAAAATCGAACGTGAGACTACAAGTCGTAGATCCAAACGGAAGACCTATGCCAAATGCTAACATCTCAATTCAACAAAATAGACGACGCTTTCCGGTAGGTGCATCAATCAACCAAAATATAGTAAGAAATACCGCCTACCAAAATTGGTTCACACAACGATTCACCGTAACCACATTTGAGAATGAAATGAAATGGTACACTACCGAAAACACCCAAGGCAGAGAAGACTACTCTGCCGCGGACTCTATGATTGCCTTCACATCCCAACATCGGATATCTGTTCGCGGTCACAACATTTTCTGGGACGATCCTCAATACCAACCATGGTGGGTCAAGAACCTTTCTCCGCAAAGCCTTAGACCCGCCACTGATAGGCGTCTATACTCAGTCGTGTCAAGGTATCGCGGGAGAGTGATATCTTGGGATGTCAACAATGAGAATTTACACTTCAATTTCTATGAGAGCAAGCTTGGAGGAGATATTACTAATAAATTCTTCCAAAAAACTCGTCAAGTCGATAAGAGAGGCATGTTGTTTATGAATGATTATAACACAATTGAAGATGGAAGAGACTCAAAATCTTCACCGTCAAAGTACATTGCAAAACTAAATCAATTACGAGCATCTCTGGGAGCTAATTCAGTAGTTGGAATCGGGCTTGAAGGTCATTTTCACACTGTAAATATTGCATATGTGAGATCAGCTCTTGACACTCTTGCCGCAACTAGAATGCCTATTTGGATCACTGAGCTTGACGTTCAAGCTGGACCTAGCCAGGTAAATCTCATGACTAGGTCACATTTTATCGTAAAATGGTCACATTTTCTCCGTCTTATTGAACAATCTATGACATGTTAATTTTTTTTTTGTATGAGCAGGCAGCATACTTTGAGCAAATCCTAAGAGAAGTGCATGCACACCCAGGAATACAAGGAATAGTGATATGGGGACCATGGTCACCAAATGGTCAATGCTACCAAATGTGTTTGGTTGATCCTAATTTTAGGAACCTTGCTCCAGGTAATGTGTTAGATAAGTTGATTCATGAATGGGGTGGTGCCGCAGCCCAAGCCACCACCAACGACAATGGTTACATCGACGTTTCGCTCTTCCATGGTGACTATGAGGTCAAGTTGGTACCACAAGACGGTAGAGTGGATGAACTTTCTCCTTCTCTAAGTTTTGCTGTGGATCAGAACTCTTCAGGAAAAGTTATAAAGTTTGTTTCTCATGTCTAGTTCTTTCCAAGTGATATAAATGATGATTTATATACACACAATTCAATACACAAATTTATAGTTTCATGTATCAAACTCCTGATTAATAAAATTTGTCTTTCTTTTTTACATATGCATTTAGAATATTAGTTAATGTATCAAATATCTATATGAACGTGCATGGTGATGACTCAATAATGCAAACAGTACAATTTTATTTTCCAACTTTCATAATTTCAAATGAACTTTATATCCATGAGCTCACTTCTAACATATAAGATCCTTATTATAGAATCCTTTTTAGCGTCTGCTATTATTATCTGTATCCTATTCAACGATATATGAATTGAAATATATATATGTTACAATTCCATTTATATAGGTCATATAGTACAATTCAAATGGAATATTTACGTCCTTTTAGGACACTTATATGTAGCAAATTCAAATTAACTACTTCATCTTGTTAATTCATTTTCACACTGAAATCATTAATGGTCTTCACTTTTCATATATAATACACTTCAGATGTACTTCTATTAATTTCGTAAAAACTTATAGTCAAGGGCGTTTCTAGGACTAGAGCGATGGGGTTCGGTTTAACATACAAATTTTTTGTTAAATTAAAATCATTATTTTCTTATTGATGATGTAGTTATAATATTGATTATAAAATTGTTAGGATACGTTTAATTTTTTTATATGTATCGATAAATTTGACTTGACATTTAACAAAAAAAACTCATTGAGAAATTGACAAGGGGATATATTATTGAAGTCTAGACGTCAATACAGCAAAGAAAAATTATAGAAACGTATTAGAACCATGAAAAATGCTATGGATGATTTACCACTGCATCACTGACAATGATAAAAGCCTACGCTAACTTGATGATATCTGCCATGAACCCCATTAAAACCCCCCCTGCCTATAGTCATACGAAGTATCAAATTTCAAGAACCTTTACTTGATGGATGACTTTTATGTATAACACTTTTCTAAACTTTGACTTTGGTTCTGGATGTAGCCTGCTGTAGGGATCATTGCATTTTTATTTTTACCAACTTTCGTACGCTTCCCTTCCGTTAAGGTGGTAAAAAAATACAAGTAATCAATATTTCCTTGTGCATCTTGCAACTCAACTTATCCATTATTCCGTTAGCCAAAAAATGAGAGCTTAGGTTAGTGAATATAATCGCTTAAACTTGGAAGGGAAACTTAATAAGAAGCGAGAGCTCGTTAATGTTGAATTAAGGAGGTCATAAGACCGAGAAGACGTGATCTGACCTCGCCTAGTGTTGAGTTTGATTACTAAAGACATTGTATGCTTGTGAAAATACCAGAGTGAGAATTTTGGTATAATGTTCATTTCCTTCTCTCTCTATTTTGTGGTAATGAGAATTACATCATGGTTTTACATATATAGTCATAAACCCTAGTACGCTGCATAAGATGACGATAGCACAAACAGACAAATAAGAAAAGTAACAGCTCATTTCTTTTTCTACCTACTGCTTTTCTATGTATTTGCTTGTTCTCTTTTTACACTCCCCCTCAAGATGAGAGTATGGAACTTCCATTACTCTCATCTTACTCAATAGGTGGGAATGCTTGAGCACTGTTAGCTGCTTTGTGAGAATGACTGCAATTTGATCCCTCGATGGAACATATTGTGGCTTAACCATGCCGGTCTTCACCTTGTCCCTAATGAAGTGACAATCTAATTCTATATATGTGGTTAGTCCTTTCATGAAGCACAGGATTAGCAGATATGGCTATAGCAGCCTGGTTGTCACACTTCATTATAGCGGATGATATTGATTTCAGGCCTAATTCTTTCAATATAGATATAAGCCATGTTATCTCACATGTAGTCAGTGTCATGGCTCTATATTCAACCTTTGCTGAAGACCTCGCAACGACTCCTTGCTTCTTTGACTTCCAAGAGATAGGAGATTGCCCCAGTAAAACACAAAACTCTGTCGTAGATCTTCTAGAAAATGGACAAGAGGCCCAGTCTGAATCACAATATGCAGTGAGTTTTGTTGCAGAGCTATTGGCCATCAGTATCCCTTGACCTGGAGCATTTTTATGGTATCTTAGGGCCCTCTTAGCAGCTTGAAAATGGTCCGACGTAGGACTCTGCATAAACTGACTTAGCATTTGCACAACAAAGGAAATATCTGGTCTTATAATTGTCAAGTAGATGAGCTTGCCTATTAGCCTCCTATAAACATCTGGGTTAGGAAGAAGTACTCCCTTGGTTGGTTCTAATTTGGTATGGCTGTCCAAAGAAACTCTGAGACTCCTCTGTCTGTCAATGCCAATTTATATTATCTTGTCTAGGGTGTATTTCTTCTGAGATACAAAAATCCCTTGACCAGTCCTTGCTACTTCAAGGCCAAGGAAGTAAGACAATTCTCCTAAATCCTTCATATGAAATATAGAGCTCAATTTTTCCTTGAGCTTTTGAATTTCTAGGAGTTACTTCCCAACAACCACCATATCATCTACATAGACGAGCACCACTGTGATGGTATTATTTTGAGTTCTCACAAACAGTGAGTGATCAACATGAAACTTATGGAATCCTCGGACTTTCAAAACACTAGACAATTTTGAGAACCATTGCCTAATTGCCTGTTTAAGGCCATATAGAGATTTCCTGAGTCTGCACACCACATTGGAAGGACACTTGTCACCATACACAGTAGAAGAGATTCTGGATCCAGGACATGTATACCCTTGTGGCATGGTCATGTATAATTATTCTTCAAGATCTTCATGCAAAAATGCATTGCTTACATCCATTTGACCCAAGTGTCAATTCAATATGGATGCAACAGCCAACACAGCTCTTACAGTTGTCATTTTGGCAACTGGAGCAAACGTTTCAGTAAAATCAACTCCCTCTCTTTGTCTTTACCCTTGAATGACAAGCCTAGCTTTATTCCTTTCCAATGTGCCATTAGATTTATATTTAAGCTTATAAAACCATTTACACCCTATGGCCCTTTCTTCTTGCTGGCAAAGTTGTCACTTCCCATGTCTTGTTTTCTTCCAAGGCTTTCAGTTCAACATTCATAGCCTTAGTCCACCTCTTATCCTTAATTGTTTCATAGAAGTGAGATGGTTCAGTCTTCTCTTTTATCTTATTTACCATATTGGCAAATACATGTGTCACGTGAGTTTCAGTGACACTTGATATTTCAGCAGCATTATCCTTCTTGTTCTAACCTTGATGATTCACCAGAAAGTCTTTCAGCCAGACTGGTTGTTTTCTCTGTCTCTCTGACCTCCTGTTCCCATTATTCTGGTCAACACCATCAAAAGAAGGTTGTGTTCCAATATTTTCCATTTCAGTGTTTAGGAAGCTATTTGCCTGATTTGGCCCCTGACCAGTACCCATATCATCACAAACTTCAGGTGCAGGTTGCCAATCACTGGGTAGATCATTTTCCATAGGCATTTCAACTGGATTAAGGTCCATAATTTTCTCCTTTGAATTTTTCAAATTTTTTTAAGAAAATACATCCTCGTAAAATATAAATCCCCTTGATACAAATCTTTTCTTTGTATTCAACTCTTCAAGCTTATACCCTTTCTGTTCACTTGGATATCCCACAAAAATGCATGGAATTCCTCTTGCCTGCATTTTATCTCGATCCCTAGCAGGATTGTATGCCATCACAAGACATCCAAAAGTTCTTATATGGTCATACTTTGCTTTCCATTGATGAATAACTTCATAAGGGATTTTGTTCCTAATGGGTGATGATGACAGTCTATTAATGATGTGTGCAGTAGTCATTACGCAATCACCCCAATACCGCAAGCTCAAACTTGCTTGGAACCCCAGGGCTCTACTTATTTCCAACAAGTGTCTATGTTTTCTTTATACCACACCATTTTGTTGTGGTCTATCTACTATACTAGTTTGATAGACTATACCATTTTGAGTACAAAATTCCTCACAATACCGATCTTTCAATTCTAAAGCATTATCGGATCTCAAGATTTTAATCTTGGCACCAAATTGAGTTTTCACAAACTCATAAATTTTTTTCAAGCACTCTAAAGCCTCAAATTTCATTCTAGAAAATATACCCAGGTGCCTCTAGAACAATCATCCACTAATGTCAGAAAATACCTTTATTTACCCTTATATTTGACCCTATAAGGTCCCAGAGATCTATATGAATCATATCAAATAGAGATGCTGCATTGGTCTCTCTCTAATAATAAGGAGATTTGGTTAATTTGGCCATGGGGCAGCACAAAAAAATCTGCCTATGAGCATCAGAATACTTCACATCAATTGCAGATATATGTTTTAATTTACAAAAAGTGGCATGGCCCAACCTGTTATGCCATTTAGAGTAAGGAATCATCTTAACATTACAGGATAAAAGATTGTCTTTCGACACCAATTCACTTGACAGATTTGGCTCATGGCTAACAGTGTCAGACTTTTGTTTTAAAACAGAAACATAACTAATAATATTTCTACTTCTCCTCTCTTTCATTCCTCGCTCCAGTTCAGCTTTCTTTGATTGGTTTTTGTTTATCTCAAGATGGTAAAGACCACTCATAGCTATCCCTCTCCCTTTAATCACATGAGTAGTGCAATCCTGCACAATGCAACATCCAGGCTTGTGACTATATGGTTGCTTACACCAGAGTCAATTATCCACTCATATTTGGACAATTTTACATTATGACAGGAGATATTACATGCAAAGTTGCAGTCTATTTCATCATCAGTGTCATAACTATGTTTGTGTTTCCCTTGAGTGGCTGGAAGATACTTCATCAATGACTCCAGTTTCTGAGTGGTAGCAGCCAGTGTTGCTGCAAGTTCAGTGTGAACATTTCCTGCCACCCTCTTAACACCTCCATGATTATTGTAATTGCCTTGATAATTAAAATTTCATTGACTGCTGCTCTCGGCATTGTACTGACCATGGTTACCATAGTTTGTCCTTTCTCTTCCTCTGTATCCTCCTCTTGCTCCTCTATAACCACCTTGACCCCTTTGGAAAGTTCCTCCCCCTCTCTTTGGTTTGGAATTTCCAGGGGAATACCAGCATTTTTCTGAAGAATGATTAGTTAATCTACAATGTTTACATTCAGTTTCAAGTTGCTCCTCCGTACTTAAAAGAGTAGAGACTTCCACTTCATATTTTTGAGATCCTTGGACATTCTGTTGCTGAGCCGCTTCCTAAACCATTATGGATACAATGTAATACTACGGTTTTTCCTGCCTTTGGTGACTCGACCGAGAAGGGCTTACTCTGTCGAGTAAGTTTATATCTTTTAAAGTCAGAGTCTGTGAGTGTGGTACTCGATCGAGTACCAGGAGGACTCGATCGAGTAAGGGCCACTCGATCGAGTAACCGCCTTACTCGATCGAGTAAGTTTATAATGCGGGCCGACTAAGTTAGGTTTTGTTAATAACGCGAGTTTAATAATTAATCACAAC
>VHZZ01005371.1:49570-62311 GCA_009801015.1 Silene noctiflora
TCCTCCGAAAAGAGCGAAAGAATTAAAGCTTCATTCCAAGATTGATTCGGATTCTTCAAATCCTTGATCGTTAAGTGCCTTAAAGTCACATGTTCTATGGACAAAAAATTATCATGTGGATCAGGGATCTCTCCCCCTACCCATTTTGTAGTCCATATATTCATCGTGGAGTCAATTCCCGGGTGTCACCCCACATGATTTATCACAAACTTGAGCCCATACCAAACACTTCTTACTCCACATGACCAATTATTACGACATCGCACGCTTAGAGTTGGAGTTAACACATCACTTCCTAACAATTTATACCGAAAAACATGACAGAAAAAATTATTCTGCCTAGAAATCATTCTTCATCCTTGAAAAATATCTTTCTTTGACCCCTGAAAATCTGTTGGCAAACCCAAATATTTACCAATACCTTTATTTTTCTTAATTCGAAGAGTTCTCAGGCACAAACGTACCCTTTGCAATGTCATATCAGGACTGGACAGAACGCCCGATTTGTTTTCATTAAGAACTTGTCCCGACATCCTACAAAATTTATCAATTAAGTACTTCAAGGCCTTAGTACTATCAGTCTTATCCCTAATAAAAAATATCGCGTCATCAACAAAGAACAAATGGGACAGGTCCCGCACTCCGCGCCCAATAGAAAGCCCCCAAATCCGTCCACAACTCTGGGCCTGGATCATCTCATACTGTCGTGATTTCTAATTCTAAACCCATACTCACGAACAAAACCAACCTCCCTTAGACGGAAATGTTCCGCTTTCGCAATTCTAATTTCTTATTATGTGTTTGATAGATAACCTTCTGCTCATATAACAGGGAATATTTCATTGATTGACATTTATTGTAAACGATGGCTTTTCCTCTCATTCAAATAAAATATGTTCAAGTGATGTGCTATTTCCACAAATCGCAGTGAGTATCATCAAAGCTGCGTTTTAATGAGACTATTCTTGTAGAAGAAAACTACAATTTGCAGTAGAATAACCAATTATATGTAACTGTATTGCACAAGGAACGTCATCTTCATTACCAATACGTGTACTTTGACAAAGAATATAGGACTATAAAAACATACATAGAAAACAGCCTGAGATTAACAAGGATTTTAAAATCATGTTGCTGTTTAATTATTTAAAAATTGTGTTAAAAGAATTTTTCAGCACTATAATATAAATATAAGATTAAGTCAATTATATAGGTTATTATCTTGGTGTCTTTAATTTGCCACTTCCTCATATTGCTTCTTAATTTGAATAATCGAAGAGAACGGTCTATCAGCTCGTTTCACATGGATTAATACGTTACAAAATTAAGTGTTATTTTCTAAGGCGTGTGTCCGGTTATACTTCATATGGAATATAATGGAATAACAATAACATTAACAATGATAATAGAGCCAATTTAAGTGGAACTGAGCTAACATTTTCAATAATACTAAGTTGAAAAGCTAAAATGAGTTTTACTATGGGGATCGGTCATAAATTTTGTTAGACGGAGTATAGAAAAATATGAAGAAATAATGAAAAATATACAGTTTTGTCAAACAAAATGTGATGCATTATGCAATGATCTAAACCGATCCATTTTAGGTCTGATAATGGTTTATCAGATTCAATCTTATGGTTGATATTGTACATATTGGTAATTGACATTTTTCCATGAAAGAGTCTTCTTATTTTGACAATTACTAACAACATATTATAGTACTCCACATTAAGTTTGTCAAAGTCATTGTACGGTGTATCAAGCAACGGAGGGAAGGTGACTTGTTCTATTTTAGAATTCATCTCTTTTGTTACACTTGTCGGTGTATATAATACATATAAATATATCGTTGCAAAGCCTGAAAATTTACACCTCCAAATTCTTAGCAAAAGCATAATACACAAACTTAAACCCTTGTTTGAATTAATTAAATCCTTGTTTTGACCGTAATTAATCTTAATGGCATCAACTGGTAGCGTTACAATCCTGATATTAGTCTTATCACTAACCTCAATAGCTCATGCTCAGGAGCTATCAACCAGCTTCTACGACGATTATTGCCCTAGTTTTCAATCAACTGTTGAGTCAATTCTGACCGATGTAGTAGGAGCTGAACCTCGTATGGGCGCCTCCTTGCTTCGCCTTCACTTCCATGATTGTTTTGTTACTGTACGTACTCGATCCTTTATGGTTAAACCGGTTTTTCATGCATGTTAAACAGAGGAAAAAAAATATTCGCTAAGGTTCTCATTTATAAATCTCATGTGAAATTCATAAGTCTTTTCTCATTTATCTTGTTAATATGTGCCCTTGAAATATACTTTCGAAAAATAGTTTTACAATCTGTTTTCCATGAAAAAGGAGTGTATTATGAATAATTCAGGGCCGAACCTAAAAATAAAATTTTGGAGTAGTGCCTTTTCTTCATATTATTTTGATTAAATTATCAATTACTCTCTTATAAAATACACTTTTTCAAATTTACTCCCTTTTAAAAGAAAGTTTAGAAATTAAACCCAAAAAATTGCTAAAGTTTAGAAATTGCACCCAAACACCTAATTTTGTGTTTTTATGACGAAAATGCCCTTAGTTAATTTAGTTCGCCTATTGGCTCTTACTTCTCATCTCGTCTCAGACTCTCAATTGTTGTCCACAGTCCACCCTTCAACCGCCAACCACCACTACCAACCACCACTATCACCCACCCTCACCACACCCCGAACTCACTTGTGTAAAAAAAAAGTTGAAGGGGAATAAAGGATATGAAATAAATAAAAAGAGTAGCGGTATATAACTCTACGCTCTCTTGCAGAATAAGGGATTATAGCCCTAATCAACTCAACTAAATGAACACAGAAATGAAAATATAAGACATGCATATGTTTCTCTTCCCCTTTGACAGAAGTGCTGGCATTTTTATTCTTTCAAACACCAGAATCCAAATATTTCATTTTCAACATTTGCTGCATGAATAGGATAATTCAGGTGCAGCTGCACAATCAAGGAATCAAGATGACATTAAAGAATCAAAGTAGCTAGGTTTGTTTTAGTCAACATGGTGACATGGCCATTCGTTTTCAATTTATAGTTCCATCTATCACTGTTGAATTCACGAATAAGTTGAACGAAAACTAAGTTCATATAGACTCTCAGCCGACAGCAGATAGATAATTTACAACACAGGTTTAACAATACTAGTCTCCAAAAACAATCCAATTATTGGAGGCCAAAATTATTGGGACAAATTAGTAATGCAATAAGGCACCAAATTCCGGCTAGTTCAATGGTGGAGTTTTGGTGGGAGATTGTAGTGGTTGATGGTGGAGTCCGATATTGGGAGGGTAAAATGGTGGGCAATTGCGTTGGGGTTAAGGGAGTAATTAATAGGAAAATTAAAGAAATCAAGGGCATTTTCGTCATAAAAACACAAAAATAGGGGTTTGGTACCAATTCATAAACATTAACAATAACAATATTTTAGGTGTAATTTTTAATTTTTTTTTATAAAAGGGAGTAAGTTTGAAAAAATGTATTTTAAAAGGTAGTAATTGTTAATTTACTCTATTATTTTTTAGTACTTATGTTGTTTTGGTGCTAATTTTATAGTATTTACGCTAAGGTTCATATTTAAGAATTTTGGGTAGCAAAAATCAATAATCACCTTAATCATCTTATGAAAATTTGGGGTTGCGACTGCTACCCTTTGCTACTTTTTCGATTCCCCCGATCATGAAAGTGAAATAACTTTTAGTGTAACTCTCGTACATGCAAACTTGCAGAGACGTGTATGTGAGTAGTGATATGAGTAATGATACTTGAAGTTATAAGTATACAAAAGTATTATTGTTTGGTACCTTGGGGGCGTAACATTTTTTTATCAACCATTATATTTTTGCCTCAGACTAATTGAACAACTGTTTTGGTTGTAGTATCATAAAAATAAGATGTTTTTAAAAACAGGAGCTAGCTCAAGTGGTAAGAGTTCTCTTATCCTAATCATGAAGTTGGGTTTCGATTCTCACACGCGATTTTGTTCGCTTATAAGAAAAAAAAAAACAAAAAAAAAAAAAACAAGATGTTTATCCTATTTAATTCTTGTGTACCTAAATTAGGGATGCGATGGATCAGTGTTATTGGACATAGAAGGTGGTGAGAAAGAATCGGTTCACAACATCAATTCTTTGAGAGGGTTTGAAGTAATTGACATCATCAAAGAACAAGTGGAGAGTATTTGTCCCGGAATTGTTTCTTGTGCTGATATACTAGCTCTTGCTGCTAAGGAGTCTGTTGTTAAGGTAACTTTCTTAGGACGGTCTTACATTAAAACGTCTTATAATGCGACTTTCATTTTGACATTATTTAAAACAGGCGTGAGTTTACGATCTGAAACTAGAATTTGTGTTTGTTTTGATCATCTGTATCACTTAACATCTCACCTATATTTTTTTTTTCAAAAAACATCTCACCTATATTTAACTTATATTATTCCTGTATTCTATGAATGAATTTTATAATTGAGGTATGTAAAACGCGTATAACCTTTACAACGTAAAGCATAATTAGTGTTATCTAAATTACAAAAATGAGTTATTACTGTTGCAGCTTGGTGGTCCGAGTTGGAATGTTGTATTTGGAAGAAGAGACTCAACTACATCAGCTACTGCAGCAACGACTAACATCGAGCTTCCTTTTGGTAACGATGATATCCCGGAACTCATTTCCTTTTTTGATAGAAAAGGTTTTTCTATTAGAGAATTGGTCACTCTTTCAGGTAATACATTAATCTTCATATCTCGTCTTTTCTTTTTTTTTTCTTTTTTTTTTTAATAAAAAAACTCCATAAACCGTACCCACTATGTTAAATGCAATCGGCATGCATGTACAGGGGCACACACAATAGGGCAAGCAAGGTGTGTACGCTTCCGAGATCGCATCTACAATGAATCCAACATAGACACTACGCTTGCAGAATCCTTGAAACAAATTTGCCCAAGAACCTCCGGTGAAGGCAACGACATTACAGCTCCTCTTGATTTCGCATCACCCGTAACTTTCAACAACGATTATTATATTGGTTTAACCTACCTTCAAGGCCTACTGCATTCGGACCAAGTTCTCTTTTCCGGGTCTCGGACCGACGAGGTTGTGCAACTATATGCTAATAGTCAGACCGAATTTTTCTCTGATTTT
The DNA here is from genome assembly GCA_009801015.1 of Silene noctiflora. Classification (NCBI taxonomy): domain Eukaryota; kingdom Viridiplantae; phylum Streptophyta; class Magnoliopsida; order Caryophyllales; family Caryophyllaceae; genus Silene; species Silene noctiflora. Next base: position 54,761 of record VHZZ01005371.1, read on the forward strand.
GCTGCTGTTATGTATAAGATGAGCCAGATGGATGTTACAACCGGGCTAAATGGAATCATCCGAACCAATTGTAGGTTCGCTAGTTAACTTTGTTGGACCCGACCCGTATAAATATTTTTATTTCCCATTTGAAAAGCGTGCTGTTTGACTTGCAATTCCAAATAAAATTAGATTAATGAACTGTTTGTATAATGTACTCGGTATTGGATTTGATGATTTAATGTGGGCTTTGTTTGCTCGTACACGTTAAGCAATTTTGCCAAGTCACATTTTCTTCTTTGTCATCTATTGTGGGTAGGCGTCTCGTTACCTAGGGCCATGCAAAACCGGTTATTTGCTCTGATTTTGTAAACCTGTTCGGATAAACTGTTTTAAAAATTGGATTTTTTCGAAACCAAATCCGAACCGGATTAATCCGGTTAACCGATTTTTTCTGAATATAAAAACCGGATTCGTAAACCGGGTTACCCGCTCCGGTTTTCATAACCGGTTTCAAGGAAGTTGCACAACCAAATGCATAAAAACACATAGAAAAATTAGGTGGTATCAATCAACAACACTAATATATTTGACAAAACACTCTATGGTTTATTTTACCTAGAAACATATCTTATATATTAAAAGAATAACACACTCTAAATTTTCCCGCTCAAGTTTCCCGCCTATATATTCACCTTCTATACATGGACCCCACTCTCAATAACTGATCTCACTTTAATCCTCTTTTTATTTACATACCATATATAAAAAAAAAAAATTATTTCCTTAAAAATCTATTCTTACTAATAAATGATCATAAATATTAAATTCCAAACTAAATTKCTAATTAACATCAACTTGATTCTAATAATCATATATTTTATCATTAAATCTCCTTTACTACTAACAAAATAAAAATTCTCTTAATTTTTCCTTCAAAATGTATCCAATTTATTAAAAGAAACAAATAAAACTTCATTTTAATAAACTATTATATTTTTTCATAAAATATAATCTTATTATAATTATAATTATAATCTAATCTTTTAATTAAATTTAAATTTATGATTTCTTTCATTATAATAAATAAAATTAGTATTAAACTATAGACTATATGTTGCTAAATTTTTCACAATGCAGTAATGATTACTTTAGAAAATAACTTAACACATACTTACTATTTGGTTCGTAACAAAAAAAAATCATTAAAAAAATTGGAGAAAATTATAAAATGAAATCCGTAAATTTATGGTAAAAAAAATGTACGTTCATAAAAATACACATTTCCTAACTTTACTCAATTCTCTTTGATTAGTTTTCCATTTCAATTTTTTTTTTATATCAAAATAAAATGGAGTAAAATATTAGATATTAATAAAGTGGTGATTTAAATAATACCCTCAAAAATAAAATCTTTACATATACCGCGCAGTGGCGCGGGATCTATACTAGTTAACATCTAAATAAAGTCAATAATTTGCATTACACTTGATACTTATTTTTTATTTTTAGTTTTTTTGCAAAACCGGTTTAAAAACCGGTCACCATTTTTGAATTTTCTACAACCGAATCCGCTCCGCTTTAATAGTAAAAAATTCTGTTCGGTTATCCGCACCGAAAAAAACCGACTATTCGGATTTCGTAATTCGGTTTTCGGTTCGGTTTCGGATTAAAAATAAGATTCAGACTTTTTTGCTCAGCCCTACCGTTACCCAATAGTTAGTTGATTAAGGTGATAAAAACAAAATAATAGCGAATAATAAATAAAGTGACACACAGATATACGTGGTTTACCAGTAAAATTACTGTCTACATCGACCGGAGGGAGAGCAAATTAATAATAGTACAAAAGTAGATCAGTATACGTGCGCTACTAAGAATTAAAAGTATACCCTATTTTACCAACCAAATAGTAATCTTAAAGGGACAAAAGAGACTACCCAAATGAGATGGACGACAAAATATATTGAGGCCAACCGAGATCCGAACATACTCCTTCGATCTCCAAATACAAAAGAATGACAATCTACTTGAGCCCGAAACAAACTGAAATTTTTTTATCAAGAGGGAATCTCACAAATCGACTCGCATAGATTGTTCTCACAAATTATCTCCACCGACGGATTAATATTGGCAGAAACAGATTCAGAAAGTAGATTTGACTAGCTAAATGATGTAGCAGGTTTGACCAACATAATGATTTAGCATGCATAATTGTATTAGAGGTATTTAGATTAACATATTGTTTAACTCCCTTTTAAAATGACAAATAAGGACATAAATAAATTATTCATTAAATATATGAAAGTAGGATAAATATTTTTTAAAAGGGGGTAAAGAAAATCATTTATATTTCTTCTAATATGCTAACCCAATATGCTGCTAGGACCATCATATTGCAAAATAGCATATTGGACCCCAGTATACTGTTCCAATATGCCATTAACCAAACACTTTAAATAGCATATTTATAAGTCAAACATGCTAAACTTCTCCAATATGCTAATATTTGGCCAATATCCATTTACCAAACAAGGCCTATGTAATACCCAGATAATTTGGGACCCTCAAATGACTCCTTGGGAATCGTGAAGGAACCCTTGTCTCCTCGGAAGTGAAGTATGACTATAAAGTGGACCGAGTATAACCTATACTAGACTTAGTAGAATTTTTTGTAATGCCCGCCTATAGAAGGGTCGTCTTAAAACGGTCATAACTCGAGATCTAGACATGGTATTGATGTGATTTTAATTGGAGGTGATATATTATTCTCTTAAGATTCAAACGGTAGGTCACACGTCCAAAATTACCAAGAAACGAGTGAGATATGACTGTTTTACGAAAACTGGTCATTGTTGAGAACTACGTTGTACTCGACCGAGTGGTCTGAGCATTCGACCCAGTGGAGTTCACTCGATCGAGTGTGCTCAGTACTTGATCGAGTATGTGTCGCTAGGTCGAGTGAACTCTCTACTCGACCGAGTGAGGCTGGCAGAACCCACGATAAGTCAATTTAGATCCCTCTCTTATCCAAAATCCAAATCATTTCATATCTTCTTCCTCCTTCAACCAAAAACTCTCCTCTGTCTCTCTCTCTAGAATGCTCCCTAAGCCTCTCCTATGACCATTAAGCTTGGATTTGAAGATGAAACCTCCACCTAGCTTCCGTTCTATCATTGTAAGTTGAAATTCCACCTTTCTCCTTTGTTTATCCTAACCAGAAAATTTTGGGGTTTTCATTGGGATAATTAATTAGTGGTTTTAATTAGTTTAATAAGTAATTAAAGGTAAATAATAAGGGGTTTTACTTATTATAATAATAAAGGATGTATTATGATAGTTATTATGTGATTATTGTAGGATGAGACGGTTTTATGAGGTGAATTCTTGTTATCTTGGACTAGCTTATGGAGTATGCTAAAAGCTAGGTTAATCTTACTCGGTTTCAATAAAATGGATGTTGTATGTGTTGTTGTTGATGATATAATTAGACTCACATGAATGAAGCATTTGCATTATAACATGCATAGTGGTTCATTGCATCAGTAAGGGGATAATTATGATGGTTGGGCTGCATTATAGCATGTATTTGGAAATGTGTATTTGTAATACCCGGATATTTTGGGACCCACAAAGTACCCTTGGGATGCGTGAGGGGACCCTTGTCTACTCGAAAGTGAATTATGACAATAAACAAGACTTAGTGGAGTTGTTATAATGTCCGCTTATAGAAGGGTCGTCTTAAAACTGTCATAACTTGAGATCTAGACATGGTATTGATGTGATTCCAATTGGAGATTATAGCGTGTTCTCTTAAGATTCCAACGGTAGGTCACACGCCCAAAATGACCAAGAAATGAGCGAGATATTACTATTTTACGAAAATTTGTCTTTGTTGAGAACTGCGTTGTACTCGACCGAGTGGTTTGAGCACTCGACCGAGTGGATTTCACTCGATCGAGTGTGATCAGTACTCAATCGAGTATGTGTCACTCGGTTTAGTGAAATCTCTACTCGACAGAGTGAGATGCTCATACGAGTTTTAAGAACCCGCAAAGCCCCTTTCTCCTATTTCATTCTATCTTCTTCCTTATCGCTCCAAATTCTCTCCCTTCTCTCTAAAACCCTCATAAAGACTCTTACATGGGATTCAAGCTTAGTCTAAGGGATTATTCACCTTGTTATCCATTCCATCCACCTTGTATGTTGAGATATATCCTCTTTCTAGTCTTATGAACCCTAAGTTTTTTGTTGTATTATAGTGTAGGACGATTTGTAATAGTTATTATATGATTATTGCAGGATGAGACAGTTTTATGAGATAAATTATTATTGTCTTGGACTAGCTTATGGAGTATGCTAAAAGGTAGGTTAATCTTACTCGGTTTCAATAATATGAATGTTGTATGTTCTGTTGTTGATGTTATAATTAGGCTCACATGAATGAAGCATTTGCATTACAACATGCTTAATGATTAATTGCATCATTAAGGGGATAATTATGATGGTTTGGTTGGATTATAACATCTATCTGGAAATGTGTATTAGTCTCTTATGTTGTCATAATCGTATCATATCATGATGATTGGATAATTGATGGTTAATCTCATATTGTGGGTGAAGATGCATTATAACATGAAAATGTTTGGCATGTTAAGATTCATAATCCATGAGATGGTTTTATAATTGGCATATTATGTTGTATGTTGTGATACATGTGATTGTGGTGAATATTGGAAGTTGTTGGTGAGTTGTGGCAGTGATACTCGTTTTGGAGACGTGAGGCGGTTGGGATACCGTCTCACACTTGGGTCACCTCTTGGAACTTCCTACTCTAAGAGGGATGTGCAAATTAATGGCTTGAGTTATGGAGGGATACGTGATGTTGAGTCACGTCGTCTGGCAGGTCGTTCTCGGGCCCAATACCACCGGTGTGCCTAGCATACCTTTTTACGGGCTACGGTCCAGCTGTTTTGGTGGGCGGTGCTGCGGCACCGTCACCGGGTTGTGGGTACCGTGGGTGTGTCCCTGGTACTGGTGTGTTGGTTGTGGAGTGGTGATGATTGGAGACTTGTGGTTGTGCATTTATAATTGCATTTCATATTCATGTCTATTGTCTTTCGTGATTAATTATATTATTTAAACTGACCGTGTGTGGCTATGTGTAAATTGTCACCTATTTTCGGGGTCGCCTGTGTCGATCCATATGATATTTCCGATCATATGGGGAGCAGGTTTAGTACAGGTTTTGCTTGTTGATGCGATTGGGTTTTGGGCCGCACTTGGATTTGGCGTCGAGTAGCATAACATAGATGACATTGATGGTAGCCGACTTGTAATTTTCATAGTTCACATATATTCATTTGTTTACATTTATGTTATTCACTAAAGGGTTATTTATCATAAAGGCTTCTTGGTTGTATCTCCGAAACACTACCTTGGGAAACCGAGATGGTAGCGCTTCCATTATCTTGGCCAGATAATTGGGGTGTTACAGTATTGGTCTCTTGTGTTGGCATAATCGTCTCACATCACGATGATTGGATAATTGATGGATGAGGAATCGGAACCGCCGATTGTACCTTGTGCTTTACCTTTTGGGAGGCTTGTAGTTTGGGATCATAACGGTAGAATTACGACTATATGAGATTTGATGATGGATTTGAAATAAGTAAGAGAGAGTGTTAAACTTGGAACATGATTATTTGTGAAATTTGGTAATGAGCGTATTAGAACACATTATGAGTTTGTTAGTTGAACTTCGGGTCGAAATTCTCTTTTAGGGGGAGTGCGTGTAATAATTAGGAAATTTAGGAAAGAGGAAGTACGAAATGTGAGAAAGTAATGAGAACTGAACAAAGAACCTTGGGATGAGGACGATAAACATGTGTGGTTAGTAAGAGTGATGATGACAATAAGAATCTTGATGAACTTTATGATAGATTAAGGGACAACGGTAATGGAGAAAGAGTACACGAGAACCGATAATGAGACTTGAGAGAAGATTGAGGAATGATTAGGAAAAGGGAGAGTGAAGCTAACTTCGGGGATGAAGTTCATTTTAAGGGCGGAAGATTGTAATACCCAGATTATTTATAACCCTCAAATGACCCCTTGGGATTCGTGAAGGGACCCTTGTGTACTCGAGAGAGAAGTCTGCCTATAAAATCGACCGAGTATAACCTATACTAGACTTATTAGAGTTGTTATAATGCCCGCCTATAGAAGGGTCGTCTTAAATATAACAACCCGACCCGCCACTGTCTTATCAATACCCCAATAAGATGGGATGTGTACCTTTGAGCCTATTATTTATCCTCACTTAAGCCCAAAAGCACAAGGCCTTTTTATTAAGTGGTGGGTGGAATCCTTTATAAACATATCACAACCTCCTCAATTCCCCAATGAGGGACAACTTTCTCACAATCTCTTGGGGTGTTACAAACTCCCCCACTTAAATAACACAACGTCCTCGTTTTGCCTTAAACCTGACCGCATCCAAGCCCAGAATCCTCCCCCGCTAGGTGGGTGACCCGGGTACTCCCGACCGCAGGCTCACCACACTGTCGAAGAGTTACTCTGATACCATTTATAACAACCCAACCCGCCACTGTCGTAACTGTAATACTACGGTTTTCCCTGCCTCTGGTTACTCGACCGAGTTGGACTTACTCTGTAGAGTAAGTTTATGTAGATTGGAGTCAGAGTCTGTCTGTCGGGTACTCGATCGAGTACTCTTGGGACTCGATCGAGTAAGGGCCACTCAATCGAGTAGCCTGCTTACTCGATCGAGTAAGTTGGTACTACGGGCCTGATTTGTTAGGTTTTGGTAATAACGCGAGATTAATACAATAATTACACCGACATTTTCCCTCATTATTCTTAACACAAAAACTTTCACAAAACCTTTCAAAGAGATCGTTACGTTGCTACCACGCGTTATTTGCAAATCCTGGAGCTTGAGTCGTCGGTTTTCCGTACCGTTTGCATCATCTTGTTCCTTGTCTCGAGGGTAAGTTTTACATACCGATTTTATGTCTTTTGGTTAATWATGGTTAAACCCTAATTGGGTGTCGTAGGGGTTTTTGGGGGTTTCCAGTAGTGTGATAATGATTGTGTTATTGTATGTCATATAGGAGATGGATTCGTAGAGGATTGTTTCTGAGCTTGATTGATAAGTGGTGATTGTTGTTCAGGTAGGGTTTCCCTACTCAGTTGTTGTTTTGTTGTTTGGCNTGATTGTGTTATTGTATGTCATATAGGAGATGGATTCGTAGAGGATTGTTTCTGAGCTTGATTGATAAGTGGTGATTGTTGTTCAGGTAGGGTTTCCCTACTCAGTTGTTGTTTTGTTGTTTGGCATAAATCGTATTGTTGATTATGTTCATGTATGTATGGATGTGTCGTTGTATGTGATTGTATGGTGGATGTGGTGATCGGTGTGTGTTGCGAGGTGCGTCCTCGGCTGAGTGGAGTCACTTGCGGGAGTGGCTTCACGCCCTTGATTCGCCCTCCGTGGAACCCGCCACGGGAGGGGATGTGCACATTAAGGAACAGGGTTTATCGCTCGGA
>VHZZ01005379.1:34145-49716 GCA_009801015.1 Silene noctiflora
TACCATAGGGGCATGGGGAATGACACCGAGAGTTGCTACAAACTAAAACATGTCATCCAAGATAATATTGAAAGCGGTGAGTTTCATATATCGATCTTCACTCAAATTGACAGCAAGGGGGATAGAGCTAACCTCTTGGAAGGTCCACCCAAAAGACCGGGACGGGCTCCTAGAGCATTCTCTGACCTTGGCATTACTTATGCAGTACCGCTACAAATGCTAGTATCACAAGGAAAATTACATATGCTCGGTCCAACTCCAGACCCTGGAAATATACTTCCTAGATGGAACAACAATGCATATTGCCAATATCATTGTCGTAGAGGACATGATACAGAAGCATGCTTTTGTTTGAAACATATGATCCAAGATATGATTGAAAGTGGAGAACTGTCCCTCTCAACCTTTAACCCACAAGGTAGCTTAGGCAATCATCATGGATATACCACTTATCAGGAAACTCTTCTTGCCTGTTAAACTTCTAGTGTTCCCAACAATGAGGATGAGGTGCTCAAAGCCGAATGTCGAAGCCAGTTGCTGGAAGAGAGAATGTTCAAGCATGGGCCGATAATTACGAGTCTGGATCTAAGATCGACTCAGAGTCCACGTCCGAGTCTTAGGCTTTCTTTCCCATAATTTTTCTAGTATCTGTTCTTTGATTTCATTTTCATTTCCTAGTGACAACCTGGGGGCTGTTCCACGAGTCACGTTGTCTCAAATATATGTTAAATAAATTCATCATTTCAATAAAAGTACAATTTTTAATCCACATATCATTCTATCTTTTGCTTACCATTTCCTGTGACAACAAGAGTTGGTTTGAGACATTTTAAAACAACCAAACATGCCAAGTCAATGTGAATATACTTAAGTGATGTTTCGTTCTGAGTAGTGGAAGATTCGAAACTCCGTGTCCATTTACTTTACCTATTCCATGTCTGGCAATAGAAACTTCTCTATAACCTAGTTTAGGAAGATCATATCTCAAGAGATTCTAGGACGAATCTAGACCGTCTCCCTTGTTAATGATCAATGACGGAAGCAAGCCCATACCCCATAAAGACCAACCCGTTTACTAAAGACCAACCCATCACACACATAAGGTGTTAAGCCTGACCCAAATCCGTGATGCCAAGTCAACATCAAATACAACCATGATCCAAGACAAACAACCCACAAAACAAAGGCTCAATGAAGCAAAGTCGATGTTAATATCAAAAGATAAAGTCCAAACAAACCAAAGGGATAGAGCCCGAAACTAAGCGAGATAGATTCCAGACCAATAATCTGAATCCAAAGTCTGAATCAAGATCTAGCCTAAAATCAAATTCCAATAGTCAACCGCAGAACCTCAATTGCGAAGATTCCAGAGTGTCAGCTAGCACCGCCATTTAGCCTACCGCACACCCTAAGTCCTTCTCGAGATCGTTTCAGGATGATAGTTAAGAATTTTTAGAATCCTCTCAAGCTTGTCACATATACCCAACCTTTAGGGTCCAAGACATGGAAACTTGATCCTACGTCATTTAACTTACCATTTTTTTGTGCTCAGGATACATCAAGCCTGAGACCCCATTTCCAAGCCACATTACAAACCATAACTCATCAAGCCTTAACTCCACAAAAACAAGCTCTAGAGATTTGTTGATTCAAAGCCTCTTACTTCCAAGATCTACACTCTGAAATATCCAAGCCATTTTCACCTTGACCCAGACACGGAGTCTTCAAATACTTTGCTACCCGGAACGGGACGTACCCAACCCATCCTTAGGGTCCACTTTTGAGTGTGCTCACATGACAAGGAATTTTGTTTATAAACCTACCTTACTTCTTTTGGTCTATGATCAGGGAAGGAATTATTTCAAATCGTTTCTTCAAGTGACTAAAGGAATATACCCTCGTGACCCATGCACTTTAAGGCCCTAACAGCATTGCATAGGCACACACTCAACACTACGATCTGGTTTGATTTCACTCCACGTGAATACGTAGGAAGTCATCCAAAAGGGACACAATCACCACATCCATCAACTTTCGACCTCAATTATCGACCTTTCACCCATCCTAAACGTTATAACCACCCCATTTTACCTCTCTATACTGGAGGCTCCTTCTTTAGGTCGTCGCCTAGTTTCCTTTTACCAAATACTTGAGTCTTCTTCTCATCCTGGGGGCTTTTCTTCCGAAATGCTTACCCTTATTTCATTTTTCCTTTTATTCTTCGAGTCTCAATTAAGTCAAGCTAGTGTTTGTTTTGGGCAATGACAAAGGTCTTAGATCAATTCTCCAAGTCATCATGCCTCACTACAGTACACGGTGACGAAAGATATCCAAGTAAACAGCTGATCCATGGCTCATGCCATACCTTTATACGTCCCCATCACTGGCAGATCCTATATCTTGGGAACTGATACGTGTTTTCGCCCATATTTGGCTAGGGTTGCGCATACTTAGGCAAATTCTGTCGGCGTCATCCCCGTGTCGCGTAAAAACTAAGTTTGTATTACGTACGTCGGTCTATCAGCCTGCATCCTTAGGGTCTACGTCATGTCAGACATGTGTCTAAAGCCCATTGGATATGCATAACGCATTACAAGCAACGAATACAATTTATTAAAAAAATAAAGAGTTTCCAAAACTTATTTGTTCTCTTCCATGAGATCACGTGATTAAGTGCTTATCTGCTATTTTTCTACTAGATTGTTTGTGTGGCCACTAACCATGCAGTAATTATAAGAAGCAAAGCTCTCTCCAACTGGGGGCTTCGCCCGAGCCCTCATTCTGTCGAGCGGCATCCAATGACTATCAACCTATACTCCCCAGCGACAGTCAAATCTCTGTTAAGATGTTCCCTAATAGTATTCGTCGTAAATGCTCAAGGTTCTTCCCTGACGATCAAGATGTTCCCAATCATCGATATGTTCCCCAGCGAGAGTTCGTCGCCGCCTACAACCCATGTATTTCTCTAAAAGCAAATTTCGCTTGATACTGACACAAGCCGATTTTTCCCCCAGCGAGAGTTCATTGTTGTTCCACAGCCCATGCATTTCTCGACAAACAGAGTTCGCTTGAGACCAACCCGAGCTAATTCTTTCTTCAGCAGTTCTCACAAAGACCTGCCTTTTTGTTTCCCAGCAGTTTCTACCAACGTTCTGCTACCCGCAAATTTCTCTCCTGTCGGTTCCAAATAAAGTCTTGCCTTAGCTTTTTGAAGAAAATTACTCTCTTGCCGATGCCCATAACGTTCATGCCTTTGTCCTTTTCCCTAGCGGTTCCTAATAAAGTCCTGTCTCAGCTTTTTGAATCAAATTGCTCTCCTGGTGGTCCCCATAACGTTTCTGCCTTTGTCCTTTTTCCTGGTGGTGCCAATAACGTCATGCGTTTATTATTACGTTCCCCAAGAAGTTCCCACACCATTTCTAGTTCCTATACCTTAGAAAGCCTGGATTCATGCGTCTGAAACCAAAAATTAATATCCATGTAGTTTATACACTTCAACCCTTAGGACCCCCGTTTTATTCCTCTAGGATCATACTCCTTTATAGTTCCTACACCCCTAACCATGGTTACCCCTTAGGTTGAACTTATATTTGGCCTCCATCCCATCGATGTTTTCCTTTAGGGCCCACACCCTATCACAAATCCATACATATCCTTTAGGTCTTATCCCTCAGTTCCTACGCACCTCCGGAAACATCTCATGAAAGAAGGTTTCAGGTATGATTTCTTCTTATGGCTGGAGAGCTTCCTCACGCAGTCTATTGGACTCTAAACGACCTTCCCTGGAAGTTGAAAGACTTTAAAATGTTCCTGACGACAGGTCCTTCGTTCAGTCCCTTAGAACCGCCTCGCGTCGCCATAGTCTTCGGGTTGTAATCTTTGATTGACCTGAGGACTATACTTTGAATTTCGCCTTATCCAATACTTAGTCAAAATGGGGGCTCTGTAGATACCTCATTTCTGGACCATTCGTCAACCACCCTGTGATGATTGGACCGGATGTTTAATATACGCAGCTATATTATGATATTTCATTAATTCGTCGACAAATGATTGCTCAAACAGTCGTTTTAACCCCTTTGTTGTAATGTATCTGCCAATACGTTCATTTTGATAGTAATTAGAGTGCATTTGGAGTCCGGGTAAAAAATCGTCTTCATTTTCAAAAACCGTCTTCATTTTATAAAAACCGCCTAAATCTGAGTCGGGATATTTCTAGGAATCCTAAATAATATCTAAATATTTTAAAGATCTCGGAAAATATCTTATTTTGACGTAATAGGTAAATCAAATCCTTCCCAAACTCTGAAAACACGTAAGACTTCGCTGCTGAGGAGAAACTGCTCCAGGAGAGGACGCACAGCCTGCTGCGCTTCTTCCTAGGCCTGTTTCCAGCAGTGTCTAGATCTTTCCGGTTTCCTTCCGTGTTTTAATCCTTTCAGAAGTCCCACTTCGTGACTAGTATAAATACAGGCCTTCGCCTCACATATTTTTCATGCAAGTGTCCGCCCTTCTCTTCTCTCTTTGAATTATAAGACCACGAGCTTTTGCTATTGACGCCTACGTGCTTGATCTACTCGAACACGTAATCCCAGATCCTTTAAGGTACCAGTCTCGTTTGCATAGACTGACCAACTTAACCGCTACACCTAATCAATTATAAATCAACTTGTTACTCAATCCTTTTTCAATGGCATCTTCATTTACTTCGAGTCGAGCAAACACTAAAGTCGAATTAGTCAATCTCGTTTCGTAAACATGTAAGTCTGAGGGTGTATTCCCATATTTACTTTATTTTCTGTATTTTTATGTAATGTAAGAATCTATGTCACATACACGTACAAGTTATCTTTTAAAATCTTAGTTTTTAAACCTTTTGGACGAGTCAATAGAGAAAGACAGTCGAGAAGAAACGCACGAACCGGTGCGCCTTTTGGAACAGTCGCAGCACTTGCTGCGCCTATTCCAAAGATTCCTTGTTTGTTCTTGCTTTTATTCTTCTTCATCGAGTATCCGCTCCTTCGTTTTTCTTTTATTTTATTTTACGACATTCTTTAGCATGTGAAATATGACTAAACCACTTCCTTTGAGTCATATACTCATAATATGTCTAAATTAACCAATAAATGTTAACAACCCGCGAGATTGACCTTCACAGTCAGAAACCAACTAAAGGACAAACATAGTAGCTGATGCGCCTCTTCTAGAGGACGCAATTGTTGTTGCGCCTGTTTTAGGCTGATTTCTATCTCTAATCTCGTCTCGTGTTGACGTAGTCTTTCTAATTAGTTTATAATCGACTATTATCAGTAATATCACTGCATTTTCCTTCTTTTAATTTCTAAAACTCTTTCGAATATATTTGTGACGTAGATTCGTTGTTCATCCCTTGTAATTTATTTTTCTTTCATTTGTTTATTTTTTTTACATGTAAATAAATATAAATCTCCACTTTGACCTAATTGGATGCTGAATTATGTGTCAACCGACTTAGTCTAATTAACATGTTGGGACTAAAACATTGTATGTTTCATTGCATGCATATAAATTAATAACATATCGAGTAATTTCCGGATTATTAGTAAAGGCTGCTATCGAGGCGGGCGGGATTAGGTGTTCTAATATGAGCTTCCTAATACGTACCCTCACCCCTTACTCAGATATCTGTGAACATCGGTGTTCATTGGCATCGGGAGAGTCATTCTAGACATAGAATGCTAAGGGCAACGAATTTCTTAGTGCTCATGTCACTTTGTGTCTTGACATGACACGAAGTATTCGAACGAATCCAATTATCCACAAAAATTGGTGGCGACTCCACAAATGCAGGCTTGTTCAAACCATTCACCGATTTCAATGCCTTTCAAATCGGTAACAGCCCATGACGTGCTTTGTCAACACAAAGTTCCGTGGGAGAAGTACCGCCACCTCAAACTTTAACGCGCGGGTGCGGGCGGCGCCGGTGGCCTATGTCCACAAAATAAGATGATGCATCTTTGATCCTAGAGGTGGCAGTTATGGACCGGCCCAAAAATACGATACTAACCCTACATGATGTTAGCAGGTTAAAGTTATGACGTTGTGACCCATATAAGTAATTGGGTTGACACAGACACGACACCAAACTTTAATGGGTCGAGTTAGGATTGAACTCTTTTGACACGAACCTGACACGAGTAACCCATTTTATTTAAAAGTGTCGTAATATATTTGTGTTGAATCAATAATCCCACCAAACAACGTAAAAATAAGTATTTTTATTCATAATATTTGGGATAATTGGTTATCGTGCATAGTTTATTTTATTAGTTTATTGGGTTAAACGGGTTAAGTGGATTAAAAATGACCTGTTAAAAGGTATATGGGATAAACAGGTCAGGTTGGGTTATATAAAAATTAAACGGGTTGTGTTAGAGTTGAGACAAATGGCCCGTTTATGTAATTGTGTCGGGTTAAGGTCGGGGTAGTGGTGACTCATTTAAATTTGACACGAACACTAACACGACACGATTTGATATGTTTGCCAGGTCTATTTGATCCTTCCGAGTTGCAGGGGATCGAACTTGGGTTGTTACACAGGTGGAAGATTGCGTCTACCATTGAACCACTAAGATTTGATGAAATATAGGCTCACAAATAAACACATATACATTTTTCTCAAGATTAATGGAGGTGAGGGTTCATCCCCATCACCACCTGTAAATCCGCCCATGACACGCCCTCACACTAACATTAAACAATTTAGCCATTTATTTTGGTTCCTTAATTTTTTTTATTACTCTACGAAGCATAAAAGACAAAAACTAAGATGTTAAGCAATTATTAAGAATTAAGGGGTTTAAAAGGCCAACTCGTGCAAATTTACACGAATTTAAGATTCAACATCGTGCATGTATTGAACGGTTAATATACTAGTTCAAGAACACATGAATTTATTTTATAGGATTCGCAAAATTAATACTCCTTCCGTGCAGGTCATTTGTTTACCTTTAGTTTAGGCACAAAGACCAAGGAAAGAGGAATAGGACATCCTTTTGAGGAGATGGATGATTTTCAAAAGTGTGTTACTGAGTGTGGTGTCATTGATTATCCTGCCATTAGTTCACTTTATACATAGAGTAATAAGCAAGAACCTGCCTCAAGAGTCTTTAATAGATTAGATAGAATGTTGTTAAATGATGCTTGGCTGAGGGATAATGGATTAGTGTATGCTCATTTTTACACTGAAGGAGTTTTTGATCACACACCGTGTGTGGTACAGGAACACAGTCATCTAGGGAAGTCAAGGAGAAGTTTTAAGTACTATAATAGGTGGAGTCAGGCAGAGGATTTTAAAAAATCTGTTAATCAGCTATGGGGTAGAGTTTGGACTGGAACCTAATGTTTAATTTAGTCATGAAGCTGAAATGCCTCAAATGGCCTCTGAAGCAGTTAAATAAGGAAAATTTTGATGATATTGTGAATAATAATGTTAGGGATAACATGTATCTTTACTTTATTCAAACAAAGCTTAGGGATGATCCCCTTAATCCTGAGCTTATCAATTAAGGAATGGAAGCTAATAGTAGTGCCAGATTCCTGGAGAAAGCTTTTACAGAATTCTTACTTCAAAAGTCTAATGCTACTTGGCCACTTTGGTGGATATGAGTGATAATACTAAGTATTTTCATACCATCATAAAAGGAAGGAAAATCAAGAATAAAATGATTAGAATTAAGGATATCGATGGAATTTGTTGTGATGATCCAAAACTCATTCAGGATGCTTTTCTGGATTTTTATACTTCATTACTGGGTACCTTAGAGGATGTATTAAAGATTAGTCACACTGTTGTTAGTATGGGGATGTGGTGTACAACTGCACATCATTCTTTATTGTTGTCTCTTATCACTATTGAAGAGATCAAGAAGGTAATATTCTCTATTCTTAACCACAAGGTTGTTGACCCTGCTGGTTATTACAGTGCCTTCTTTGAAGATGCCTGGGATACAGTGGGGGAGCCATTGTGTAATGCCCATAAAGGATTTTAGCCATTCTGGGAAATTACTCGAGCAACTGAATCATACCCTCATTACTCTTACCCCTAAATGTGTTTTACCTCATAATGTGTCACAATTCAGACCTATCTCATATTATAATGTCATATACAAATGGATCTCCAAGTTGCTCTGTACTAGATTGTCTGTGGTATTGCCTGATGTGATCAGTTCTAATCAAGGGGGCTTTGTAAAAAGGATAAGTACAGTTGAAAATATATTTATTTGCCAGGACATAGTTAGACTGTACAATAGGAAGTCAGTGTCCCCTAGATTTCTCCTCAAAGTTGATCTGAAGAAAGCTTATGATTCAGTCAGCTGGGAGTTTCTACAGCAAATGTTGACTGCCTTAAACTTCCCAGATCAGTATATTGCCCTAATAATGGAGTGTGTTACAACTGCTAGTTACTCCTTTTGTGTTAAATGGGGATACTTTTGGCTTTTTTAAGGCGGAAATGGGTCTGAGGCAAGGGGATCCTTTATCTCCTCTGTTGTTTACTATAGCTATTGAGTAGTTGAGCAAAGTTTTGGCCTATGTCACTGAAAATATGGGCTTCAAATATCACCCTATGTGTGGCAAGTTAAAGTTATCACATTTAATGTTTGCTGATAATTTGTTATTATTTAGTAAGGGTGATATGGAGTCCATTATGGTGCTGTTAAGAGCCTTTTCTACCTTCTCAAGAGCTTATGGTCTTCACATGAATCTTTCTAAAATTAGTGCCCACTTCAAAGGCGTACCTGGCTGCGTAAAGGAAAATATTTTAAATGTCTCAAATTTTCATGAAGGGGATTTACCATTTAAATATTTGGGGGTTCCCATTACTGCTAGTAGATTAACATAGGTTCAGTTTCAAATTCTTTTTAAAAATGTGATATCAAAAATTATTAGCTTTGAGACAAGGCACTTGTCATACTCTGGTAGACTGGTTTTAGTCAACTCTGTGCTTACTATATTATACACTTATTGGATGAACATTTTTATTATTCCCAAAGGAGTGGCAAATAGGTTGAATTCCATATGCAGACATTACTTGTGGGATGGGAAAGTGGAGAATCTCAGGGTGCCTTTAATCAGTTGGGAAAAAGTCTGCTCACCGAAGAAAGAAGGTGGACTATGTATTAGAGATAGCTATGCTTGGTATAATGTGGTGATTAGAAAGTTGGTTTGACGCATCTATGTTAGTCCAAATAAGCTTTGGGTTAAATGGGTCAATCAAATATACATAAAAGGCAAGACCTGGAATGATTATACTCCCATTGGAGATGTGAGCCGGGGATGGAAGAATATTTGTAGAGTAAGGAAGAAGCTGAATCCAAGTTTTTTCTCAAGGGCAGTGGGTGTTGGATCCAAGAGGATACACGGTGAAAAGTGGGTATGAGTTTTTGAGACAGAAATTCTAACCTGTTATGTGGCATAAGTATATCTGGCATTTCTGGTCTGTGCCTAAGCACAGGTTCATTGGGTGGTTAATGGCCAGAGAGGCTCTGCAGGTGAAAGAAAAGCTGTTTTCACTAGGTATAAGTCCAGATAATGTGTTTTTATTGTGTGGGGGAGATACTGAAACCCATCAGCATCTCTTCATGCAGTGTGCGTATAGTAGATGCATTCTGCCAGGAATAGCAAAGCTCTGTAAGATTTCTCTTCCAGGTGTGGAAATCTTGCAATGGATTTGGAATTAGAATTGGTCTAAAGTGCATAAAGGAGTCATGCTTTATTCCTTCTTGGTGTGCTATTATCAGATATGGATACAGAGGAACAAAGTACGCAGTGATCATAGCCTTATGATGCCTGCTATTGTGTTAGGGTATATTAGAAGAGTGGTCAAGTTGAGGATAAGTGCTCATAGTGATCATTTTTTAGGCAGAGATAAAATTTGGTTAAATAGCATTGATTTATGTAATTAGAGTTTTCTCTCTTCAAAATGGTTGTGCTCAAAATTGGATAGGTTGTAATAGCCTTGTTTTGTGCTTAATGAAAATTCTTACATTTCACCAAAAATAAGGAGGAAATGGGTAATTATTAGATGAAAAGTGGAACAAATTGAGTGTAGATGATCCAATAACCTATTAATTAAAAGTATTTATAAAATAGAAAAGCAAATGATTGATTAAGACACTCTAAAATGAAATAAGCAAACAAATAACCAAGACGGAGGGAGTAAGTTGGTTTCCCCAAATCCCATGAATTAGACTACTATAAAAACTTCAATTCCTCCAACATAGAGGAAGTTGTTTATGATAAAGTGACGTGGACCGCAAATTTAATACCCGGATATTGTGGGATTCGTACAAGAACCTCGTGATTCATGAGAGGACCACCGGACTTGATGAGAGACAACTCGGGAGTAAGGTATAGCTATACATTAGACCAAGTAGGACCTAGACTAGACCTAGTGAGTCTGTAGTGGACCGAGTAGAGCGTTCAGCTGATCAAGTGGCTGGCACTCGGCCGAGTACGGCGGTACTCGGCCGAGTGAGTGGCACTCGACCGAGTGGACTCGACACTCGACCGAGTGCAGCTGCACAGTACAAGCGAAGCCTATTTATGGATCTTATCCTAAATCATTCTATCCTTCTTCCTTATCACTCCAAATCCTTTCCCTTCTCTCTAAAACCTTCACAAACACCTTCTTAATGGATTCAAGCTTGGACTAGAGGATTGATCCTCTTACCCTTCCTTCATTTTACCTAGTATGTTGAGATCTACCCTTTTTTAGTTCTTATGAACCTTAACTTTTGGGGGTTTTGTTATGGGTGGTTAATTAGTAATTAGTATGGATAATATGGGTAATTAATGGGTAATAATAACAGGTTTGTATTGTATAATAGTGTAGGATGTATTTTGATAGTTATTAAATGGTTTGTATAAGATGAGACGATTTCATGAGACAGAATCGTGTTGGATTCGAGTAGCTTATGGAGATTGCTAAAAATTAGGTTAATCCTACTTGGTTTTGACAATGTAAATGTGTGTTTGTATGAATATTGTCACTTAAATCCCATGATAAAAGTAGTATTGCATTCACCATGGTAATTGAGAATGGTAAAGAGTCTCATTGTGTCGGAAATGCATTATAACATGATGTTGGTTTGTGACGACTCGAGAGTCGGAATAATTGAGGAATTGATGTGTTCATGACATGTTTAGAAAGTATCTCATGAGGAGTCATATATTTGATATATTGTACTTCATATTGAATACATGTGTTTATTGTACATGTTGGTGATTGTTGGAGGAGTTGTGGTGGTGATACTTGTTGAGGAGACGTAAGGCGGTTGAGAGACAGTCTTACGCTTTGGTCGCCTCTTGGAGCTTCCTCCTCTAAGAGGGATGTGCACATTAATGACTTGAGTCATGGAGGGACACGTGTGGTTGACGCACGTCGTCTGGCAGGGGTCCGGTTAGCGCCCGGACTCGGCACCACGGGCGTGTCCCGAGTACCTTTTTTTCAGACTGCGGTCCGCCTGTTTGGTGGGCGGTGCTGCGGTGCCGTCACCGGGTTGGGTTGGACGTGTTCCTTGCACTGGTATTCGGGTTGCAAAGTAGCGGTGATTGGAGACTTGTTATTGTACATTCGGGCTGCATTTCATAGTCACGCTTATTGTCTTTTGTAATTGTTTATATTACCAAAATTGACCGTGTGTTGGCTGTGTAATTGTCACCTATTTCCGAGGTGGCCTGGGTCGATTCATATGATATTTCCGATCATATGGGAAGCAGTTGTTTACAGGTTTGGTTTGGTGTCACGCGGGAGACGAGACGAGTTCTGGACTTGGAGTCGAGTTTTATAGTTGGTAGATGACATAGTTTAGTTGTATAATGTATAGTTTACATTTGTTGTTCATTTATTAAGTATGTAATTTGCTAAACATGTCATTTATATAAAGTGTTTCTGGGTCGTAATTACGATTTCGCCGCCTCGGGAAACCGAGATGGTGACATCTCCCGATTATCTTGGCCGGATATGAAGGGGGTGTTACAGAAAATTAGACCGTGTTATCGTTTTTCATGAAAACAAAATTACCAAGCCCAAGTCGCACAGTGGCCCAATTTAACAATCCATAGAATTGATGTAACACCGCCAAAAGTCAAGCGTCTTCCACTAGGCCATCCCGACTCATGGAGGGGCTACGAGGCTTAGTTTCTAAGCTTTGTAGTGTGAGTTCTGAGTATGGCAAGCTAAGACACGATAATAAGTCATATGTGAAACTAGATATGTTTAGTTAAGATTACAAATGAGTCTTAGGATTCATCATGAATTCCCAAATTTATACAACCAAATTGAAATAGTAAAGGAGTCTAATGTTTAGTCAAAACTCTAATAGACCAAATGACGACTCTACGGTGAGACCGCTCCAAGCCCCAATGCAATACAAGCACACCTGTTAAATCACTGCTCCCCATTTGGGCGGAAATACCATATGGATCGACATAGATATTTAAAAGCCCATTTGGTTAGTCACGGTAATAAAAAGGTTTAACAAGTATATGAATTCAAGTCTACAATTAAATGCATGAGTGATAATTAATACAATGCAATGAGGATTTGAATGGAATACCACCTTACCAATACCGGTACCAGGACACACCCAGGCATACCCATCCAAAAACCCGGACCGCAGTCCGAAAAAGGTAATCCGGACACACCGGTGGTACCAGGCCCGAGAGCGACTCGGATCCCCTGCCAGGAGACATGTCTCAACCATATGTGCCCCTTTATAATGTGCACATTCCCCTTGGAGTGGGAAGCTCCAAGGGGCGACCTAAGCGTGAGACGGTCTCCCAACCGCCTCACGTCTCCGATGAAGCCATCAAATCTCCACTAATATCCACCAATCAACATCTTCAATCATCACAATGACCAACAATGCATAGATGGCAATTAATGTTCACATATATTCCATCCAATTCATTTGAGCAAGTAATAATCATGCATCTTCCCAACCAATCCCCCAAATTCTCATCTTATAATGCATCATAGTGTCATGTACCAACCAAATGCCCAATTACTAACATAACCAAGTATTCCACCACCATTTTATGAAACCATACATACTAACATAGTTACTCTTATGTCACTATCATGATAACTATGAAATACAAGAATTAAAAGCAATATTAAACTATTACACTAACAAGACTAAGTATGGAGAACCCAACCTTTGGCCATTCTTCAACACAGGCACACAAGCCTAGAAATGCTCCTCTATGAAGCCTCCTACTACGCAATATATGACTATGTATTACAATATAATACTAGTATACAATAATACTAACAAAATAAATCCCCAATTAATTATGACAAACCCTAATTAAATCCATACATAAATCTCCTAATAAAATGGTTACACTACATTAAAAGAGGGAAAAACAAAGAGAAGAAACCAACTTACAAATTAAAGATGAATGAAGAAGGATTGGTAGATTTCCTTTACCAGAAATGCTAATGGAGGGATAAGTTTTTGAGAGATATTTTGGGGGTTTTGAAATGAAAGGATGAGATTAGGTGAGTAGGAACAATAGTGATAAGGAAAGGAAGAGGAAAACAAAATGGGTTGGTCCACAAGCTCAAAAACGCGGATAAGGGTGACAGTGACGTGCACACGGCCGAGTGCTCGATTGCACTCGGTCGAGTGAGAGCTACTCGGCCGAGTGAAACTCACTTGATCGAGTAGGCCCTGCTACTCGATCGAGTGCACAAGACAGTGGCCAAAATTAGCATCCACAGCTATAGTCGATCGAGTAGACTCCACTCGGTCGTGACCACTCAAACGAGTAGGACCTTATAAAATCTCAAGTATTACAATTGAAGTTTGGAATAAAAAGTTTATTCGTACAAATTACTTAATTAGCACAATCAAATACATTAATAATGATAAAATTAGTAAGATACACGAAATACATTACTTGAGGGCGAGTCTATATTAACATCAACCCTTCTTAATTGCTCGTGTTTCTTATCTAAATCGAGTGTGATTGAAGTTGTGATCATGTTTCTATGAAACCGTAATTTATAGGTATATTCAAGCCACAACAATTGTAGTTGTACAATTAGGCGAAGATGAGGATTTAGTCTAATGATGAAGAATAATCAGATTAAAGAAGCTAAATGCTACTACAAAAAAATGGTTTTTTAATGTTTGACTTGAATGTTGGAAGAACAATTAAGGCTCAATCTCTCTCTCTCTCTAGAGAAATCTATCTCCTTTCTCTAAAGAAAAAAGAAACTAATCAACCCCATTGAGCCGCCGCCTCTCCTCTCCACACACTTCCTCCCCTTCTCCCGTTATCCTATCGCCGGAGATGGGTTCGTCCTTTAACCTATCTCCGGAAACTGTTCACGCCTCTTCTTGGTTTCGGTCCTCATTTTTTTACTTTCACTCCTCATTCTGGTGATGGATCTTGGTTCCGTTCTTATCGTCCGACGGGTTGTTGTGGTTTTTTTGTGTTGGTGCACCGAGGTCAGTCCGTTCCTTCGTTCTCCTGTCCTGTCATTAAATGCTTGCTAGCATCCCAGGGGTATTTTGTGACACCCCAGATTTCTACGGAAGATAAATATAACCTTTGCAGCAGAAAATGCGATATTTTAAAAACTATAATATAGAAAACCGCGGAGTCACTAAAACGTAAAACAAAGCTTAAGCTTAAGAAATATTTTATGCAAATTACAACTTAAATAAATGTAAGGGATCCCGATCCCTTAACTAAACAAAGTTATATAATAACCACTAAACTAAACTACAACAAGAGGTCAATCGTTGTATGTACAATGCTCACTAGCTCACTCGTCGTAATCCCCAAATAATCACCAACCTACAACATGTTCATTCATTAAAATGAATGCCACGGTCAGTGGGGAGTAACCCAAGGTTCTCCTAGCCATATTACATCAAAACACAGATAAGAAAGAACATAATAGAGCATATGAAACATAACCAATTGACATAAGCACTATGACATAAAAATAGTATTCAATGCATGTGAAACAAACCATGAACAAAGACATATGAGACATTCATATGAGATAATCTGATCAATCCATCAAATGATAACACAACCTTACGTCAATACAAAAACTACCTGATATAGATAAACTAGAGGCCGATAATATAATACATGTGAGTGAAAACCGTAGCCATTACTTTGGAAATGTTTTAGAAAACATTGCACGGGACGTGACTACTAACGTCACATGCGTACTTATGGCTTGCATCTCACTATAAATACAAATGAGAACATCAATCCGACCAATCATATCGATACTAGGTGGCTTGCATCTCACCCCCTACTATCAATATGATCAAAAGACATGAAGTATACAATAATTAGACACGAGCATGCATTCCAAGGAAATACGATATATGCAACTAACCACAAGTGCAAGACATTCACTACTCTTAGACTCAATTTTTCCCCGGGTAGGACTACGATAACAATACGGTCCTAGTCTAAACCTGGCCGGACTCTCGGAAGGTACACTTCCGATTGTTGGGATTCATTAATCACAAGAGAGATTACATATTCAGAATAT
>VHZZ01005384.1:65029-77601 GCA_009801015.1 Silene noctiflora
CTAGTACATAAATAGATCTAGTATATGTAAAAGAGGACCTTAAATAACAAATAATATTGATACTACTATAGTATAAATATTTCGGTTTATTTGTGGTTTTATGAACAAAACAAAATATAAGATCTTCATCTTTTTTTTAGAGAGAATAAGAATAAGTTTTGAGCATGCAAAACTAGATGTGTATGGAATGAATGAATAATTTGGAAAAACAAAAAACCTTTTGACAATAAGGCAGCCGGCCCAAAAATGGGGAAGAGAACCCTATGCATGCTCCTCTTTTTGTCTTCTCAAGACTATAGGCACGCAAACCTATTTCTTACAAAACATCATTATGTTTCTTAGGTTTTATTTAAAGGAATTAAAACATGTTAATATCCTCCCATGTGGACCGGTTTTGCTCTTTTTATTTTACTCATTTTACAACTTCATTTTACCTTATTAAGTGTAAAATGTTGTCATGTGTAAAGTGTGACATAAATAGGTCCATATGTCACATTACACTTATTTTATCTAATAAAATAAATATACGTTTATCAAATAAATTACGTATAATAAATTTACCAGTAATTCACAATTACACGTAAATATAACGGGTCAAATAAATACAATTTACAACGTTTTGTAATCGTATTCGATTATTCATTCTTAATTAAATTGTTTCGTGAACAATATAATCGATTTAGTAATAACATTTTATTTACTAAAATAATCTTATTTAATCACATTACAATAAGATACTTATTCTCAAATTGTTCATCCTTTTAAGGTATTGATTAATCCGTATCAGTATACAACCAATCAATTTACCAAWTAGAGGGATTTGTCCAAGGTGTGACCAKAAGGGATCAACCGATCACCACCGTCAAACGACGGTAWTGTCAAACTCTAGATAGYCAATCATTACCGATGAATGATGACCAATTGACTTTATAGAAGAATCATCCCTTGCGTATTCTTATATTGAGATTATGATGACGATATTTAAATCACCATCGTGATCGCACTATTGTTGAGGACACTCACTCCAACAGTTTTCTGTCTTTGATCTCGTCTCGTTTTAACGTTGCCTTTCTAATTAGTTTATAATCGACTATTATCAGTAATATATCTGCGTTTTCATTCTTTTAATTTTTAAAACTCTTTCGAACGTGTTTGTGACGTAGATTCGTTGTTCATCTCTTGTAATTTATTTTCTTTCATTTGTTTATTCTTTTTTACACGTAAATAAATATAAATATCCACTTTGACCTATTTGGATGCTAAATTATGTGTTAACCGACTTAGTCTAATTGACATGTTAGGATTAAAACATTGTTTGTTGCATTGCATGCATATAATTGAAAACATATCAAGTATAATTTACCTTCCCTAACCATTATTAGACGCCGCTATCGAAGCGGGCGGGATTAGGTGTTCTAATAAGAGCTTCCTAATATGTACCCACACCCGTTACTTAGATATCTGTGAAAACCAGTGTTCATTCGCATCGCGAGAGTCATTCTAGACATATAATGCTAAGGGTGATGAATTTCTTAGTGTCTATGTCACTACTTTGTGTCTTGACATGACGCGAAGTATTCGAACGGATCCAATTATCCACAAAAATTGGTGGAGACTCCACAAATGCAGGCTTGTNTTATTAGACGCCGCTATCGAAGCGGGCGGGATTAGGTGTTCTAATAAGAGCTTCCTAATATGTACCCACACCCGTTACTTAGATATCTGTGAAAACCAGTGTTCATTCGCATCGCGAGAGTCATTCTAGACATATAATGCTAAGGGTGATGAATTTCTTAGTGTCTATGTCACTACTTTGTGTCTTGACATGACGCGAAGTATTCGAACGGATCCAATTATCCACAAAAATTGGTGGAGACTCCACAAATGCAGGCTTGTTCAAACCATTCACCGGTTTCATGCCTTTCAAATCGGTAACGGCCCATAACGTGCTTTGTCAACACAAAGTTATGTGGGAGAATTACCACCGCCTCAAACTTAATGCGCAGTTGCGCGCGGTGCGGGTGGCCCATGTCCACTATTTAGCGACTCCGCTGGGGAGGATACACTTAGACTAAGTTTAATGTTAACCAGGGTGAACTTGAATAATGTTTGGGATAGTTTATATGAGAGAGTTATTAATTGTTATTGCTAGACCTTTTAAGGTCGTTTTAGCTAGCCTTCCAAGGCTCTTAACCAAACCAATTCGACCATTTATCCCGTCACGATGGTACAAATTTTTATTTGTCCCTAGTAGATGGATATCAATTAACGTCACCCACACCACGATGCTTACTACTGTTTACATCAAGAGCATTCACTACTCGAGGAAATAAAACTAGGAATCGGCCATACTCATGTTTAGCGCGGACCTCTCCACAGACCAGGGTTTGATAGCTTAGTGTGGCAACCCAGCCTTCTAAACCAAAACAATATTAAAAGCACGGAGCAGACCGTTATAATGCCTGTATATATGTTTATGCCTTGTATGTTATCACCATTTTATAAACAAAACCATGACGAAATTTTCAAAATAAATCTTGTAAAGAAGCCTTAAAATGTAAATCTTTTGAATGGCTTACATACTGAATTAAGTCAAGTCGAAGTCATTTTCTTTTTGAGTCTCCAAGTATAAATCAATTTAGCACACCTATGATCACACACAATGATCAATAGGCATCACCTTTCAAAGTCCTTGTCTAAAAAAATCATCACTTAAAACGACACGAGTCAGTCTTCTTTTGAGTAGTCTTTTTAGTTTTCAGTCTTGGATAATTATATTTTGGTCAGAGCTTGATTCACCATCGATTTCTATCTCAGTTCAGTATGTCTAGAGACGGTGAAAGTCGCTGTCAATGGTCAACCTCAACCTGATCCCAATCATGGTATGAATGAAATTTTGACTCCCTTCTCCGTCTCCAAACTAGCCAGGATGTTGCTTATGCCCGCTTAGAAACCACTGAAACCGTATTATCGTAGTAGAAACCCGACTTCCTCCAACATAAGTACTTATACCCCTAGAAACACCTAAGGAAATGCCTGAGCCAAAGGACATTCCTAAAAATGATACTCATGTATCTACAGAAGTAGAAAACCTTCTTCGCTATCTGGAAGAACTACTTATGTACCTCAAGGGGGATGACATATATAGAGAAAATAGTCGACCATATGAGGCAGTGAATATCCATTTCCCTACTAACTTCAATATGTCTGACATTCAAAGGTTCAAAGGACATAAAAATCCTCTAAATCACATTCGAGCTTTCAAAGACTATATGTCCATCAAGGGCATCAAACCTAAGATGTTTCTAAGGATCTTCCCTTCATCTCTGGATACAATCCATAAGCAATGGTTCTATTCTTTAGATCCTAAGAAGATCGCAACTTGGGATGATACTGCAATTGAGTTCACCATGTAATACGCGGATAATGCTGAGATCCAAGTTAATATGCGCACTCTAGAAGTATTAACCTAAAATGAAATGGAAGGTTTCACCGACTTCCTAAGTAGGTGGAGAATGACTAGAACACAACTTGTTGAGTGCCCAGAGGAAAGAAATCTTGTGGAAAAGTTCATGGACAATCTGAAGCCCATCTATGCAAACAACCTAAGGTACTAAAACATCAAATCATTCAAGGACTTAACTATGTTAGGTTCGAGAATCGAAGATGATATTCGCAAAGGACTCTTGTGCAAAATAATGGGACGCGGACATCAAGGTTCAACATCGACTGGCAATCGTTCTTTTTGTTCTAACAGTAAAAGTGATGAAATAAACCTCGTGGAACCTTCCATGAGGACTAACCCACCCAGAAAATTCAGTGACATTGGGGATACTTACTTTAATGCACTTAAAAGGCTAATCAAGCGAGGTAGGTTACAACCCATTAGACCTATACCTGACCCAGAAAAGAAGTCAAAATTCTGGGATGATAATGCCTATTGCGAGTACCACAGGGGGCAAGACATGATTGAAGATGGTCGATTACCCATTCCCCCCTGCAAGCAAGCCCAATAATACTCAAAATCCTCTTGGAATTTTAGTATATAGGATGAGGAGTCCACCTTGGATTTCTCACACTCATCTCCCAAGTCAAACATGAAATCAATGCGATAGAGGAAGAGTTATATTCTATCATTTCACCTACCATTTCCGACATTATAGCATGGGCAAGAAGTGTGAGTAGGCAAGTCATTGACTTGGAAGACATAGCCTCCCAACTTAAAGGATCCCATTTCACATATTATAGGGAAAAGGCCCCGCAAATGGTCACCACCCTCTCTAAGGAATCCACAATGCCAAAGATTATCACAGTAGTTGACGGTCTAGTTCAGCAAATCACTGTATTAGAAGATGAAATCATGTGACTAAGAGAGCGCAATACCATTAATGGTGTATGGGTAGATGATGATGAAGATGTATACCTCGCATAACATCCTCTGGTCGAGACTTTAGACATTGACGTCCATCACCTCACTCGATCAGGTCGCCCATATCAAAATGTCACTCCAGGGCAAGCAAGTAGCACTGTTCCTATAGGGAATCCTTCTCAAGTAGATAAGGATGAGACTTTGGCTACTGGTTTACTAATGAAGCAGTTGCAAAGAACCAAGGCTGATCTTTCAGTCTGGCAACTAATATTAAGCTCGTTCCCACATCATCAAGCTTTAATACAAGTTCTGGCTAAACTGAATATACCAGCTTCTACCCCAAATGACGTGGTTAACCTAGTCCTTCAAGACTCAGTCAAGCTAAGTAACCCAGTTAATTTATCAGATGAAGACCTACCTCCATTTGGTGTCAACCACAATCTAGCCCTATTTATCACCATCACATGCCTAAAAAAGAATGTACCCTTGACATTGGTAGATGACAGTTCTACAGTTAATGTCATACCACTCAAAACAGCATACAAACTGGGCATGAAAGAATCAGATTGGACTCCAACTAATCAGGGTGTTCGTGGATACGATGGGACACGTCGTAAAGTAGTGGGCCTCGTTGATCTTACTATAACCACTGGGCCAGTCGAAAGAAAGGTCAACTTTCAAGTAGTAGACATCGAGGCATCATTCAACATACTACTGGGAAAGCCTTGGATCTATGCTTGCATAGCTATGACATCCACCCTTCACCAGAAAATCAAGATCCCTTTGGATGGTCAAGTGGTGAAAATCGCTTCATCTCCAATCAAAGCAATCATCGAGAAGGTATCCAATAACCGGGTTGTCTCTATCCCAATACACGAGTTGGGAGGATTTCAAGTCGTCAGCCTCATACAGAGCGAACTTGCTCCACTATACTTCAATCCTCACTCTAATCTGGTGGTCAACGACATACTTAAATCTCAGGGATACTTCCCAGAGATGCCTCTAAATCCCATCAGAAAGAATACCTTTGCACCTTTTAAGGAAGGTAATTCTCAAAAAATTCCCTTAAGGCTAAGGTAGAAACCAACTGTGGAAGAAAATTTCGAAATGATCGCTCGGCTTAACGCTCGAAAATATAAAGGTGTCCAATTGCGACCATATCACCTTACACTGAATGGGTACTTCATTAGAGAGGGAGAATATGAATCTTTTCATAATTTTCCCGAACCATGGATACATGAAGGCAATAGGGTAGCCGGAATAGAAGTTTAATTTTCCATGACTGTTACTTTATCCCCCAAGAAGCGGTTCCTACCTTTAAAACTCCTTCAAAACCATGCCTCGATAGTCAAGCTGTCAGCCTTCTATTTGGGGAAGATCGATTTGTAAGGGCATCCCAGGATAAGATTATTACCATGATACCACAAGATGACCATTTAGACCCAGCAACCCTAATCACATATGCAGATCCCTCAAAAAGGGAAAAGGGATGGAGAAAGTAGATAAAATGGACAAATAATCAAGGAAGTATCTTCAAGCACACCACTGGTGATTTGTCTAATTTATATACGATTTAACCCCCTTATTTTAGCTCAGTTTTATTTTATTATTACACTTTATTAGTATATTTTTTAGCTAATCCCGTGTTCCAGGTATTTTGCTAGTGTTTATTACGTTTTGTAGGAAATAAAGTATTCAGTCGCTTTTTCCCGTCAATTGTGCAAACATCGAGTTCACGAGGTTAAGTCGAAATAAGGTTGGATCACGGCTAGAACATCCAAGCAAGGAACCTTTGGGTTAATGATCAATTGTAGAAATAAGGCCCAAAATGCAAGGATGAAGATTTTCAAATGTGGCAAATGTAAGGAAATGAAGCCCAATAAGAAGAGTTGAAGAGTTAGCTTAGGATACCTTAAAATGCCTTAAACCGGAGAGTGAAGATGAGTTAATACGGTTTTCTAGGATTCCGTATTGCCTTAATGATGAGAGTAATGAGGAAAATCGGATTCCCACGACCCCGATCGGGGTGGGGTGTCCCGTATTGGGGCTACCCTCATGTGGAACATTTACGTTTCACATCCAACCCCCTATATAAAGGAGGTTGAATCCGACTCTTAGGCATCACATTCTATCATATACTATCTTCTTTCTTTTATACTCTTAAGCTTTCAGAAATTATTCATTAGTTTACATTTTTATTCACAACAATTTTTTAGTTACAATTTCATGTTTAATACAAGTTGTTTTGATTATCATTGTTCTTTATTCTCAAGCTTTAATTTCTTACTTCGGTAATCATTTTTTCTAGTATTTTCATTGTTATTTCCTTTACTAGTTTATTTTGTTATTACATCTTTATTTATAGTTGTTATTTACTTATTTACATTTCTTATTATAGTAGTTCATTTCATGTTATTGTTAAATCATTTTCATTTTAGTAATTCTCTAGAATTTCTCTTTATACTTTTTATTAGCATTTTATTGTTAGTCATTTCCTTTGTTCATGTTATTTAGTTTAGTCTATTGTTATTTTCCTTTTCATCCTTTTAGTTATTATCTCATTATCATTATGTTTAGTTAATCATTTCATTCTTAGTTAGTTTTACTTTCAATATGAGTTAGTAGCTTCTTTTGTCTAGGGATTAGGGGAGCCATGGATAGTTGTTATTTATAAATGTTAAATTAGAATGTCATAATATTGGATATTTGTTTCTATCACATGCTTGCATTTTATTGTTAGTCTTTGATTATTGATCACAATCTTTGATTAATTTCTTAAATATTTCTATAAGTCGAGAGGCACGGAATCAAATTAGACTAAGCATGTTGTAGTAGACCGATCTAGCCATAGCGAGAGCTCGTTAGAACCCGTTCTACGGTTGACAATAAGGTCGAGAGGTGGTTGTCATAAGACCTAAATATTTATCATTATTATGCATTTCTAAGCTTAACATAAATCGTTATTTCTATGCATGTGTAACCCGACTCCCCTAGACTCTTTTATTATTATTGTTTATTCATCATTTTTATTAACATTTAATCAAACCCAAACAAAAAAAAGATAAACCGACCTTGATAGAAGTCTAACCATAGCATTTCATTAAGCAACTCCCGTCTTCTCGTGTTCGACCCCTATCTTACTACATTCATTTGTTAGCCATGTCTAGGGTATTTTTGCTAGGTGTGAGACCGCCTATCAAATTTTGGCGCCGTTGTCGGGGAGCGTGGTTTTTTTTTCTTTTTAATTTGTTGAATTTTATCTTGTTATTTTGTCTCGGGGAACACTTGTTCCTTAGGACCGTTCTGACGGTTTTCTTGTAATTTTAGTGCCAATTTTTGTAGGTAATAAAGCTTTACATTGGCCTTTCAGAAAGATGAATGGATTCGTCCCACAACACGAGAATGATCCTTTTCATGACTATCTTAACTTGTTTTATGACTTTGTCAATAGTCTTGTCTCCTTCGGACAAGTCATTGATGAAATTTACATGGGTTATGTCGTGCTTGATGTCATGGGCTTCAAGATTCGAGAAATGGCTCTTTATATGAGTAGTGGGAGTGTTTACTACAAAATTGGGGATGAACTGTGGCATTTCTTGAATTTCATGGCTTCCCAATGTCGGGAGGTAACTCGCCAACAAGTTTTGTCGCCGGGTTTCGAAGAGGAATTTTATGCGACTCTGGCTCGTTGCCAGCAAATACTTGAAGAAAGTGAGCGATTGACCAATACTTACGCTCTTCCACCCTCCCAATGTGAGTCTATTGTCCCTAATGATTTTTATTTATTGGATGACGATGACGATGGTCCGACATTCTCTTTTGAAATTCCTCGTAGTGTCATTCAAATTGACCATTTAGAGACTCATGTTAATGACATTGACCTTTTAGTAGATGAGACCCATGCTATGGGGGATTTTCTTGAGATTTCTCATGATTATGACCCTTCAAATAAGGTTTTGCCTGAGTCATTAGAAATTTTTTGTGGTAGATATTGTTGATCCATTTGAGGTTGATGAAGGACTTAACGATTCTAATTTAGAGGTTAAGTGGGATGAACCCCCCATTTTTTATGAGTCCTACCTCCTTGATTTTTCATGCCACCAATTTGAGACCWTTTATGATGATAATTTGTACACTAACGGTTTGTTTCATGGTCTTAAGCTTGTTGCTCCATCTCTTGCTGATGAGTGGAGTAGTACGGTGATTCTCTTTGAAGTATCCTATATGCGCTTTGAGAAGATATATCATTTCCTCCCTTTGATCTTTCATGCTTTTATCTGATCAAGTGCTTACATTTGCTTTTGTTTTGCTCATGCGCAGGTATATGATAGACTCCTACGGGCTTTGACATTCTTTTTAAAGATGAGGTGCCCGGAACATTCAAGGAGAACAAAGTTTAGCAAGACTTTAACTTGCGCTTCTTGGGAGGCAACCCGTGTGTTTGTTTTTAATTTTTGGACCTTTTAATATTTTTATAGTGTAAGATGTAATTTCTAGATTGGTTGGTACTTTGGTTGTGATTTATAGGTACTTGAAGTCAAGAAGGAACCATATGACGGATTAGCACGCAACCTCATGCTGCGACCCCGTCCGGGGTAGTAACTTTTTATTTCCCTGATGGAAATTTGGATAATGAAGTAGGAAGTCATACACGGAGTCTCGGTCAACCCTGATCGGAGTGGGTTGTCCCCGATCGAGGTCGTGGTTTTCTATTTCCACGAGACTTTTTGGAATTAAGGGAATATGTAAAATACTTCGTATGCTTCACAAAACATAAGGACGGTATACTTCTCCTTCTCCTTCTGCATTGTCTTCATTTTCTTATCCAAAATCGCGCTCAAAATATAAGTTTGTTTTTCTTTGCATATTTGCTAGTTTGCATTTTTTTTTAAATTTATGAAAATTATGAGTTTATTTGTGCTTCATATGCTCAGTTTGCCTACATTTTTGTCATGATCAATGTCTTGAACCCTCTTATATGTCCCAATGATAGCTTGGTAGTTAATGATTCCTTTTTATTGATAGGATAATTGCATTCATGGGGATGTCTTGACATAATAGGTGGAAGATAAAATTTGAACCAAATAGGCTTGATCTTGACTTTTGGCAAGCCACAATATGGTAAGGTAGAGCCTCTTTGGACCATTGCATTCATGAATGGTCTCACTTAGGTGAGTGTAGGTCTCCTTATGGTTTGTGTCATATCAATAACACATAAGTATGGTTTTAATTTCATTTCTTTATGAGCATTGCATTCATGTTTTGTAAGCTTGAAGTCATTCACATTGAAAGTATTGCCTAAATTTATGCATCATTTCCATGCATTTTCACATACAAACACTAGCTACATATAAACTTGCCTATCTTGTTGAGCTAGTAACTTTTAAACGTGTGTTGGGTGCTCAATGTGAGCTTGGTGTTATTCTTGAAATTATCAATGTGAGCTTGGTTATGACGGTTTACTGATTTCCGTTTCAAAATGGAAAAAAAAAGAAGAATGAAAAGGGAAAAAAAGAGAAATGAAAAAAAATAAAGGAAGCATGTCCTATTATTCTTGTCAAAAAAAAGAAATGAGAAAGAAATTTACATATTCCATGCACACTTTGTATTGAAATATTAGCCAATACACCATTTTTGGCTAACACATTTGTCTGTTGATCTTGGGTTGGGATTTGGATTAAGCATCCATGCACACTTTAGTTAGTTGTTAGCTTAACTTAGCTCTACTTTCCATAACATATTTGTTCCCCTTTCTTAACCATCTCAAATAGCCTTCTTCTTATCTTTTGGCTTCCTTTTTACTTGCATATGTGAATGTATTTAGCTTGTGGTTTTGAAATGACTACTAAATTAGATTGCGAGCACACTTTCATGAGTCGAGGATAGGTGAGTGTTAGTCACATAAATATCCTTTCACATATAGTTGAGCATGAGTGAACTATGAGAGTCTGAAAGTCATAAGATCATGCAAGAGCTTAAAGGTTCATTTGAAGTCAATCACTTTGCGCCGTCATGTAAATCTCAACCATGTATATGCATTATCCTTTTGCCCATGTTGTATCGGGTTTTGAGTCATTATGCTTATTAGCTTGTTTGGGATTATAAATTTGTTAGGTTTGTCCTAGTTTCTTATGCTTGCTTGAGGACAAGCAAGGATTTAGCTTGGGGAGTTTGATGCGTCTAATTTAATTACGATGTAACCCCCTATTTTAGCCTGGTTTTATTTGATTATTGCACTTTTATTAGTGTATTTGTGAGCTAATCCCGTGTTCTAAGTATTTTGTTTGTGTTTATTACGTTTTGTAGGAAATAAAGCATTCAGTAGCTTTTTCCCGTCAATTGTGCAAACACCGAGTTCACGAGGCTAAGTGGAAATAAGGTTGGATCATGGCAAGAACATGCAAGCAAGGAACCTAGGGGTTAACGATCAATTGTGGAAATAAGGCCCAAAATGCAAAGATGAAGATTTTCAAATGTGGCAAATGTAAAGAAATGAAGCCTAATAAGAAGAGCTGAAGAGTTAGCTTAGGTGATAAGTACTTTTCATATGCATTTTTATCCCCTAGTTTAGCTATATTTTACTAATTATTTTAACACTTTGTTTAGTATTTTAAGCTAATATCGTGTTCTAGTTGCATTGTCTTACTTTTAATGTGTTTTGTAGGAAATCGAGCTTTTAGTAGCTAATTCCCGACGAATACGAGCAATTATCGAGAACACAAGCTAAGTTGAGTAAGGATTGGGCCATGCAAGTGAAAAAGCTCAAAGAGATGATCAAATGTGAAGTAATGGCCCAAGTTAATAAATCAAGCCAAATGTAAACAATTGAATWAATRAAGCCCAAAGAAATCCAAATGAAGTGTGGAAAATATCAAGCATAGGATACCAAAGAAATTCCACATTCACAGGGCGTTTCCGGATGATTAAGGACGCAATTAACATAAAACATTGGATACCCTGGTATTAACTATGGCCATTTAAGGCATTTAACCCGGATCCTTACGTTCCCGATCGGGGTCACCCATCCCCGTTCGGGGTTGTAGGTATTTATGTTCATTGGATTCCTTATGGATTGTTTACGTTTCAAGCTTCAACTACTATATAAGGAGGGTCACCCCCGACTTCACAACACATCATTCTACAACCCTTACACCACACAATACCATTTCATACACTTCACATATTTTCTTATTCTCTCAAATTCTCTCTTTAGTTTTCCTTGTATCCTTAGTTTACATTTCATACATTTTACTTTATGTCAATCATTCAACCTTTAGTCATATTATCAAGTTCTTACTTCAAGTTCCTTTGTTATTCTACTTTTGGTATTCAAGTTTAAGGTACTTCCATTTCTATTATTGCAATTCTATTTATAGTTTAATAATTTATAATTTATAATTCTATAGTTTAATATTTAGTTATTTACATTTCATTAGTTTCATTTTCAATATTTTTTATATTCAGCATCATACGTTATGTCTAGCGTTTCATATAATACTTGCATTTTACATATTAACATGAGTAGCTAATTTCATTTGTCTAGGGATAAAGGGAAGCCATGCATTAGTATTCATTTTAGCATGTTAGAATAATATGTTTTAATCTTGAATATTTTCTTCTACACTTGCTTAATTTGTAATGTTAATCTTAGTTTATTGATCACATTCTAGGATTAATTTGTTATACGATCTATAAGTCGAGATGTACGGATTTGTATTAGAACTAGCATGTTGTAGTAGATCGACTTAACTCATAATGAAAGCTTGTTAGGACCCTATTTAAGGCCGATATACTAAAAGTGAAAGCTGGGTATCGTAGGCTTAGACATTTATCCTTGATTGCATTTTGATTAATATGTTATATTTTACTATGCATGTGTAACCAAAATTCCCTAGACTCTTCTTTATTATATTTGTTAAAACATTCTTACATTTGCTTTTATTTCATAGCTTTTATCTCACCCAAAATTACAAACAACCCATTTCTGATAAATTCGTAACTACTTAATAAAACTACCGTTTCTCTGTGGATTTCGACCCCTTTATACTACATTCATTTTGAAGGTCCATAACCCTAATTTGACCTCTCAAATTAGATTATCAATTTACTATTAATTAGATCTATGATTCATGCATAAAATATAAATGCATTTTAATAAGAAAGATTAAGGAAAAATGATTTCCTTACATAGTGAATGGTATAT
>VHZZ01005388.1:32674-45047 GCA_009801015.1 Silene noctiflora
CTCCCACTAACAGTCAGGTTGACTGACTCTGTCAACATCTCAAACAGAATAAGAACAAAACACAAACTCGGATCTGGCCCAAAAAGATAGGCACAACCCGCCGCAGACGATTGCCAAATCCCAAATCCCGAATCCCGAATCCCGAATCCGGATCCGGGCCGGGCTCTGCCACGGCACTGCGCGCGCGCTCGTGTGTGAGCTGAATTAAGCACCTCACAAGCCTCTGCAAAAGGCTCCCAAGACCCACTAGTGATATGGTATAAAGTGAGGGGTTATATAAACCCATAAATCTCACTCTACTCTACCAATGTGGGACAATTGAAAGAAAAAAGGACTTAAGGAAACAAGCCCCTATTTCCAACAGTGGGTATAAAGAACAAGTCTTTTTACCTTTTTTAATGCATTTTATTTATGTCGTATTCATCCTATATGGTTATATTTAACCCGTTTTAAGTTTAATACGGATAGGGCCGGTATTAAATAAATAAAAAATTGTTAAAATTGGTTGTTGATGTGAAAGATGTAATTTGTATTGTTAAATGTTATGATTGTTATTGAGGCATTGACTTTTGTGGTTTGGAATTGTTTATTGGGGCTAATGATGCTTTTAAATAATCATGAATAATTAATGAGCTTAGACGATTAATCTTGGGATTATATGCTGTTAACTTTCTTAATATAGTATTATAAACCTAAGTGCGTGGTGGCAGATAGAGTAATCATATATACAATTACAGTAAGTATGATTCTCCTTAACTATGTAATGCTTCATCGACCAATCATCATCCTACACATACTAATATCACAACTTTTTATTCACCAACCATTTCCCAGTAGGGCGAATGCACATGGCCACTAAATTATAACATAAGTTGTATTTTCATTATGACATCCCAATAATATATTTGTCTTAAAGACAAGTTAAATATATTGAAATGTCTTGGGAAAATAATATATTTGTCTTTTATGCACAAGTGGAGGGATAGTGTCGTCTTAAATGAAAATTTATGTTAATCTAAATTTTATGAAAATTATTGTAGAAATTTTTAAAATAAATTTATTATGGCATGTTTGCCAACTTATAATTAGAACTGAATTCCGTAATTGAAATATTTCTATTGTTTGGGAATCCCTAGAATTTGGATTTGGAGTTGGACTTAATTCCTTGCCAATTCCAACCTAGTTAAAATTTGAGCCTCTCAAATTCCTACCATATGGTAGTCATTTCAAATCCATCACAATTTACGTTTTTTTTTAATGCAAATTTCATCACAATATTTTTATATATAATATTTTTTTCCAATCGTAAATATATTTCATGACAATAATTTTTTTTCAAAAAAAAAAAAAAAATCAATGACCTCGGCCCATTTCCGTCCCACACAATTCCAATTCCAATGGAAGGGTTTCCCAAACGAACTTTTGGAATTGGATTTGGAATTGAATTCAAACATTTTGATTTAATTTCGCGTTTCCAAACACTACCTTAATAAATTTGTGAAATGAATGTTAGACGATAAATCTAATTATTATTATTTGGCAAATTTAACAAAAATAAACCCTACTTGCATTGAGTCTTTTAAAAATAATTCAACCTTTTACGGTTAACACTAAATAGTACAACATTTATGCCTTCCTTGTAAAAATGATCTCATTTTGCTGAATGAAAAATCTCGGGCAAAAATGAATTTAACCAACATGGATTATGACAAAAAAACTCATTTTGAAAAAAAAAAATTGCGCAACTCGTCTACAAATCTATGGATTGGTAAAGACTAATTAATTACAAAAGATATTATACCCTAAACTTTTTGTGTGTAGCACAAATTATCAATCTAAGTTTTAGGTTTGACACTCTAAGAATGACTCCTGTGACTCCCATCATTATGCTCCCATAAGCACCGACTTGATTGGAATATGTGATCTACGTACTCACTTAATCGATATAGGTAAACTTTTGATTAATAAAAAAGTCGTTTAATATGTAGCGTAATAGTTATTTCGCCTTAAATTCTTCTATTCATTCATGAATAATAGTTCTTTTATAAGATGACTATAAAAGTAAAATTAATAGTGTTAAAATTAAGAGGTTGAGTTGTTTTTAGGAAAAAGAATAGTACTTGAGTTAAACTAATAGTGTTAAAATAAAAATATCTAATGATGAACATTTTGGAAAAGATGTATTAATAGGAGTCGAATATAAATAATAACATGGGGGGAGAAACACAAATGGCGTTAACCCAAAATGGACAAATTTGTGAAGGGGTGACAGGACCATTATTGGTGCAATAATGGGTGTCTTTGATTCCTTAATGAAAGCCAACCAGGATGTAGACATATGGTTGTCAATTGCTCTGGAGAATTTGTAAGATACTATCCTTTACTAGGTGGACTCACATTATACACATGCTTTCCCATATTATCTTTGTGCTATTCTCTTAGGTTTTACAAATTTGGTCATACTTTGCTCCCCCAACCAACATAATCACTAAGTACAAATTATAGTGTAAGGTCGTTATACGGTACGATTAGGTTAATAATAATCACTTATGATGAAAAAAAAATGATCATTTTAAGTTGAACAGTGATCACAAAATCAAGTTTTCGGGCAATGAAGAGTCAATCCCCATGACCATTGAGCAACACCCACGGATTATGGGGCAGCCAAAGCCCAAGGGAAGAAACAAAGCCACAACTGGCTCGAGTCAACATCTAACTCGATCGACTCAGCCCTCGAGTCTAGCTATTTGACGAATAGAGCTAGCCATTTCTAGCTTAATCTCCACGAGGTGAACTGGGGACTAGCATGATGATGGATTTCCTTAATGGGCCAACACTTCATTTAAGCCCGTAGTTAACCCTAAACTTGCACTAACTATAAATAACTTCTTGTAATTAATTAGAGGTACAACACTTTAGACTAGAATTAGCTACTCAAAATTTTAGTTAATAAGGTTAATATTTCCTTAATCATTCCTTAATCATTCGGTGATTCATCTTAGATCTACTCTTATACTTAAAGATTTCTTGGGTTATATTGAAGAAGGTGACAATTCTTCATCTTAATCAAGGATTTCTTCTATTGTTCTTCCTGATTTTTGTCATCTCTTAAGTTGGTATAATTGCTTAATCTCTTTTTAATCTTTTGTTAATCCGTTGTTAATTACGTTGCGTAATCATCATGTTTTCCTTTGTTATGATGTATGACAACATTATTGGCATGATAATCATGATGAGTAGTGAGTAGTCTCTTAGCTAGGGTTGATCGGGGATTAGGGGATGATGAAAAGGTAGATCTATACTTAATGAGTCTAAATAATTAATTAAAAGTAATGGTTCCAACTAGTGCACATGTTATGTTTGATGAAATGCTTGTTTGACAACCTTGCATGAATTTCTATTTATTCAACTTCTCCTATAAGATCGAGAGTGTTAGGAGTAGTTAGTCCTTGCATGATATTCTTAGGGAGACCAAATGTACACGAGAGCTAACCCGACTCAACCTAGGTGGTTCCGTAAGACCGAGAGCCTCGGTCCTAATCGGACTACAACCTTAGCCAAAACCCGACTTATATGTGTAGATTTCTCTTTAATTACCCCTATGAACCTATCAAACCATAGAGTTTTCTCTATATTTTTTACACCTACCTAAATTACTTGTTTTACTTTTGTTTACATATTGTTGTTATTTCTTGTAGTAGTTTTAGAATACAACCACAACCCCAATTCGTGACATAAGACATTGTTATATATTAATACTTGATAACTCTTTAAAACAACCATCCTTTGGGTTCGATCTCTACTTAAATGCTATGCTTGTTAGTTGACTTAAATATTGTTTGGTGGTTTGACGACCTTTCAAAATGAGGGTTGTGTGAGTAAAAAGAAACTGTCTGATGCCGTGATAGAATTCTGGTTAGGGTAAATTGTATATATTGCATATCGAATTATAGCGTTTATATGGTTACATCGACCCATTAAAAGCCCAGCATCAAGGGAAGAGGGAGTGGGTGGTTACCCGGGCTATAGCCTTACATGATTTGAGAATAATTAATTTTTACTATCTAACAAAAGCATTGTAACATGCTAGGAAATTTGGTTGTTGTAAAATATTTAAGTGTTCCATGATTTTGGTTATGGTTCAAACCTCTTACCTATCAATCTATCATATTTTGTTTATTATTTTTGTAGAAATATATTTTAAACTCTCCATTAAATTCAATATATATTATCATTTTCGTTGTACATTAGTACAAAAATTAATACATCAAAATTTGATTTTAATTTTTTCAAAAAGTCGTGTGTACATCAGTTCTACACAATCCTTATTGTAAAACCATGGCTTAGTTTACTTAATCAACCCCAACAAATTTAACTTCCCACTATTTAGCATGTTTGGAGAGAAGGGCATAAAGGTATTTTGTAACTTTTTTTACTATGTCTTTTGTAAGATGGTTTTACAAGAGACTTAATCTTTTTGTACATTGGTTTTTGTAAAGGACATATATGGGGCAATTGTGTATGTTATTATTAATGACTTGTGTTTACAGGAGACATATATGTGTGTATATATACACAGAGTACAAACAAACCTTACCCGATATTGATCAAGATATTGGCCCATATATGGGAACATACAATATACAAAATATACGAAAATATAACTTAACCTCCCCCCTCCACATAAAATGGAGTAATTAAACCACATTAAATCGCATCTAGCACAAAATGACAATCGACTTCAAACAAGGTAACGAGCAATGTGAAGTGCCGCTTTCCCATCACAATGAAG
This sequence comes from Silene noctiflora, assembly GCA_009801015.1. NCBI lineage: Eukaryota > Viridiplantae > Streptophyta > Magnoliopsida > Caryophyllales > Caryophyllaceae > Silene > Silene noctiflora. The sequence goes on from VHZZ01005388.1 coordinate 37,467, forward strand.
CAAATTGGAGACATTGACAGGGACATAACGAAATTAAACACACCACGTAACCACGTAGCTTCACATGTAGCGGCAGCTATAGCACGATATTCAGCTTCAGCAGAAAAACGAGATGTCGTCGGCTGCTTCTTCGTCTTCCAAGATACATGACTAACCCCAAAAAATACACAATACGCATGATGTGGTTCATGTTTACGCACTTTTAGCCCCTTAATTAGCATAAAATGAGCATTTTGCAACTAAATGGACGCATATAACGATCAACCATGAAACGGAGATCAAAGCCAAGGATTTGTAGGTAAATAATCAAGTTTTTAGGCAATGAGGAGCCCGCCCCCACGACCCAAGAGGAGCTCTCATGACTCTCGGGGCAACCAAAGGCAAGAAAAGCCATTTGTAGAGCAAAGTCGGGCGAGTTAGCATCCAAGTCGGACGACTCAGCCCTCAACGCGGGCGACTTGAACTCAAATTTGGTGACTTCGAGTTCAGGGTTGGCAATTTATGGCTCAACCATCATGAGCTAGGAGAAGACTTACAAGGCGATGGATTTTCTTATTGGGCCAACACTTCATATAGGACTTTAGTTAACCCTAAACTTGTACTAAATATAAATACCCTCTTGTAATTAATTAGATTATCATCTAATTACACTACCATTACATACCCTAAGCATTTAGATTAGTAAACTAATTAGATTAATCTTTTCTTAATCATTCCTTAATTAGTCTTAGATCTACTCTTTTACTTCAAGATTTCTTAGGGTCTTATTGAAGAAGGTGACAATTCTTCATCTAATCAAGGATTTTGTCCTTCCTTATTTTGTTCATCTCTTAAGTTGGTATAATTCCTTAATAACTACTTAATCTTTTCTTAATCCTTGGTTAATTAATTTTCTTAATCATAATGTTTAGCTTTGTTATTATGTATGACAACATTATTGGCATGATAATCATGATGAGTAGTGAATAGTCTCTTAGCTAGATTTAATGGGGGGGGATTAGGGGATGACTAAAGAGTAAATACATGCTTAATGAATCTAAATAATTGATTAAAATTTGTGGTTCCAAGTATTCCAACTAGTGCACATATTATCTTTGATGAAATGCTTGATTGACAACCTTGCATGAATCTCTATCTATTCAACTTCTTCTATAAGATCGAGAGCCTTAGGAGTAGTTAGACCTTGCATGATGTTGGTGGGAAGACCGGGTGTACGTGAGAGCTAACCCGACTCAACCTAGGTTTGACCGTAATATCGAGAGCCTCGGTCCTAATCCGGCTACAACCTTGACCAATTCTAGACTCATACATGTGGATTTCCCTTTGATTACCCCTAGGATCCCATGACACCCTATTGCTTTATCTATTTTATCTACATCCCTACCATTATTACTTGCTTTAGTTTTCATTAGTTTACATTTTATTGTTGTTTCGTATAGTAGTCTTAGAACACAAACCCAAACCGAACACTTGTGACACAAGACACCGCTACTAGTATTCGAATAACATTTTAATTAACCTCCATTTGGGTTTGACCTCTACTTACATGTTATGATTGTTTGTTGAGTATAAATGATTGTTTGATTTCGGTTTGAAGAACGACCTAGTGAATCCATAACACACCTATAAAATAATCTGAATCAACGCCGTCAATGAATGTTGCATCAATGGACAACTTGCCCAGTCTGTATCACAAAATAGAGACAACTCAAGCTATTAAGCAGTCTGGAAAAGCAAACCTTTCTCGGGACTACTTTTGATGTATCTCACAACCCTTAGTGCAGCCTCCCAATGCGTGTACCGTGGTCGATGGATGAATTGTGACAAAATATGCACACTATATGACAAATCCAGTCGAGTATTAGCTAAGTAAATCAAACGAACCGCCAATCGCCGATATTTCTCTGGACTCGCGAACATGTATCGTCAGACATGGCCAAATGGTGATTTTGTTCTATAGGAACATGATCAGGCTTGCTACCAAGAAGACTTGTCTCTGTCAATATATACAGAGTATACTTCCTATAACGCCCTCGTTTAACCAAGAGCCTTTAGTAAGACATTCTCAGTTAATCAAAACTGTTACCATGTCGGTTACCCGAGGTAGTGAATAACAAAAATAAACAAACACAAGGTACTTTCAATAAAAGTTACATAAAGATGATAAAATGTCTTAACGGCTTCATTACATAATCCAAACCAACTGAGTAATTAAAATATCTAATCAACGAAATTTGTAAATATAAATAAACTGTCAAACTAAATGATAAACTTGTGGTAGCTAGTCGAGACTCGGTCCTTCCATGTTCACGTCACGCACCAAGCCTCGTAGCAACAACATACAGCTTACTTATTATTACCTCCTAATCTTACTGCTCCCCATTTAAACATAAATAATAAATGGATCATAAAAGGTCACCAAGTTGAAAAGTTTGGGTGACGGTACACGCAATACGCATATACACAGATCAACCATAGGTTGAGTAAAGAAAACAAGCCACGAGTATAACATTATCAACAACATCTTAATATAATTCAATTAGACTTGAGCATATCAATTTGGTTCATATTCACAATCCACTCCGTACTCCTAACTACCTCCTCGATCACACAGATCGGCAGCAATCCCCTGTACTTTTAACTACCTCCTTGGTATGGAGACCAACAGATATCTCCTGAACACCTACCTACCTCCTCGGTCACGCAGACTTGCATCTCAATAACAATATATATCACAACACTAAAAACCATTATGTCCCACATAATTATTCATAGGATTACCACATAACTTATCAAACTGTCACAATTATAAACATGTAGGCAAACAACAACATTTACACAAGTTGAGTAGGAAATACCTATCTTTTAGCAAATTCTTCTTGCAACAAGCCTAGAAACGAGTTAGAATCCTTCCTCAACAAATTCAGAACCTATATTAAACATATAAGGACATACCATTACCAACTAGCACATAAATCAAAGATTATAAATTAAATTCCCCAAATTCCATCTCGTGTTCGACCAACTCGAGACTAGGTCACGGTCAAAGGTAGTGAAATACCGAATGAAACATAAACAATTGATTAGGAATAGAATTCAAGACAACTAAAATTTTTTCTCGAATCACACCTCTTCTCATGTTTTTTTCTGTTATTTAGGTTATATGTGAGATAGATCTTAAGCATGGCAAAAAGTCTTTTAATATGGAGCATAAGAGGTATTTATAGGCTAAGATAACTTAGATCGGTCTTAGCATAGATCATAATAATAATATAATAAAATTAGGAAATTCAGAAAATCAACTCGTGCTATACAACCCGGGTTCCTCAATCGAAGAAAAGCCCTACTCGATCAAGGGATCTCGTTCCCTGACTTGCGCAGTTACGACAATTTCACAATTCCAATTCATCATTTCCCTTGATCGAGTACCACTTCCACTCGGTCGAGCGACCTTCCCCATACACCGTACGATACCTATCACTTAATTGACAGGTATTACAGTCTTCCCTCCTAAAAAGGAAGTTCGTCCCGAAGTTCGCACAAACTATTAAAACCGACAAAACTAACTCATCGCAATTGACATTCATATATAACATATTCGCATTAACTCAACTCATTCAGCTCATTTACTTAATAACTCATTTAAAACATAATTGAACATAATTGACTCAATTGACGTAACTCAATGCATAAACTCGACCAAAACACAGTATTGTCACATTCTACCCCTAAAAATAAGGTAACGTCCTCGGAACCTAACTCGTATCTGCTTGAATAAATGCGGATACCGCTCCTTCATTTCATCTTAAGCCTCCCAAGTAGCTTCCTCGACATTGTGGTTAGACTACAAGACCTTAACAAACACCGTCTCACCATTTCTTGTCTTTCTCACTGATGTGACTCGTATTTACCCATATTTAATCCCCTAACTAGCTACGTTCCACACGCTTTTATGTATGCATTAGGGTCGTTTCTTATCTTTAGCTACCTATTTGCTATTTTACGAGGTTTTGGTGCTTTTAGTAGGAGAATAGTGCTAACCTTGCGTTCTTGGAGCATTTCGGAAGCTATATTGAAGCAACAAGGAGGGACTGAGACTAAAGGCCATAGTAGATAGAAGAAGAAATCAAGCAATGATGGAGAGCCCCCACGAGTTGTGGGGGAGCAAGGCCAAGGAGCACAAGCACTGAAGGAAGACTCGTGCAAGTCCCTCTTGACTCGTGCGAGTCCCTGGCCAACTCGTGCGAGTCCCCTACCAGCATGCTTCCTCGTTCATTTCATGGACTTCCACGAGTCCTACTGGCTCTAGCACTTCCTTGGACTCTTTTAAGGGGTATAATCGTCATTTAAACCCTTAGTTACCCAAATATTGTACTTAGTATAAATAGCTTACGTAATTGAGGATTTATCACATCCTTAGACACTATATCTTAGCTTAGATAAGTTTAATTACATTTAAATCCTTTCCTTGTTATTCAAGCAACTTTAGATCTAGTTTGTAATTGAAGAGTTCCTGGGTTTTGGATTGAGGAATTGACAACTCTTCATCATTAATCTAAGCTTTCTTATATTGTTCTTCCATTTCATTGTTCATCTTAAGTTGGTATAATTTTCTTACTCTTTACATAATCATTTACTTACTCCTTTGTTAATTTCTTTCATTATATCATGTTTATGCTTGTTAAGATATTTGACACCTTCTATGACATGTTTACCGTGATGATGTGTGAGTAGTCCTTTAGCTAGGGTTAGTGGGGGATTAGGGGCGTAACCATGGGTTAGATCTATGCTTGATGAGTTCATATGAATGATTTTTTGTTATGTTCTTCAACTTATGCACATGATATGTTTGATGAAATGCTTGATTGACAACCTAGCATGATTCTCTATCTATTCAACTTCTCCTATAAGATCGAGAGCCTTAGGAGTAGTTAGACCTTGCATGATGTTGGTGGGAAGACCGGGTGTACGTGAGAGCTAACCTGGCTTAATCTAGGTGGGCCCGTAATATCGAGAGCCTCGGTCCTAATCCGGCTACAACCTTGACCAATTCTAGACTCATACATGTGGATTTCCCTTTGATTACCCCTAGGATCCCATGACACCCTAGTGTTTTCTCCATATTGTTTACACTCCTATTTTAAATACTTGCTTTAGTTTTCATTAGTTTACATTTTATTGTTGTTTCGTATAGTAGTCTTAGAACACAAACCCAAACCGAACACTTGTGACACAAGACACCGCTAYTAGTAYTYGGATAACATTTTAATAAACCGTCCTTTGGGATCCGACCTCTACTTGCTACTTGATAGTTAGTTGAGTATAAATATTTTTTTGATAAATATTTAGCAACAATGGTCCTTGTATCAAATGGCGTCGTTGCCGGGGATGGTGTGTTGTTGAGTTGTTATCATTTATTGCGTTTTAGTTGTGTCTTTCTTTTCCTTGAGGAAGCCAATTCCTCGAGGAGGTTCTAATTGTTTTCTAGTGTTTTATATTTTGCATACCTAGGAGATTACAAGGTAATCACCTACCCCTTGATCACGAGATTGAGAGAACGTTGAGAGGTATAAGGAGAGCCTTTAGGGGAGCTTCTACTTCAACAACGGATGAACCAAACTTGGGTATCGGAGGACTTGTAGACGTGGGGGTTGTTCAAGTGGATAGAATTGACTTTACCAATCCTTTTGCAAGACACGGAGAGGTCAACCCAATACCAAACCCACCAATCATTCCTAAATTTTCATCTTATTTCGTGCCAACCGAGGAGAACCTATATAATGGTACTCCAACCCCCGCTCATTTAACTGGGAACTTCATAGCAAAGTCCGCTTTTATACAACTTGTTGAAAGAAGTCAATTCGGAGGAATGCCTAGTGAGGATCCACATCTTCACATGGAGAGCTTTTGTGACTATTGTGATTCTATTTCCCAAATGGGTGTAACACAAGACCAAATTCGATAGGTGTTATATCTTTTTTCCTTAATCGGAACCGCCAAACAATGGTTGAATAGCCTAGACAAGGATACCCTTGGTAGCGATTCTTGGAAAAAGTTAGCACTTGCCTTTTACAAGAAGTTCTACCCACCCGAGAAGACCAACATGCTTAGAGACCAAATCACCGGGTTCAAACAAAGAGATGAGGAGTCTCTATACGAGGCTTGGTAAAGATTCAAAGCAACATGCCTCTCTTACCCTCATCATGGGTTGACCGAGTGGTTCTTAGTTCAACAATTTTGGAATTTATTATTTGAATGTTCTCAATATGGGGTCAAATAGGAGATTTACCGAAGTTGATGACAACGAAACATGGGCCAAAATAGAGGAATTGGCGGTTCACAACTCTCAATATAGTCGGCCATGAAAGGCCACTAGAGGAGGAAAGCATGATGTGGATTTCGTTACGCAATTGAGTGCCAATTTGAGTTCACAAATGTGTTCTCATATCGATATAATGAACTTGAAATTTAACAAAGATATGGCCAAGATAAGTGAAGCCTCTAATTCACCTAAGCAACAAGCATCTCAACATGTTAATGCAATGACGGTAGCACCTTCTATTCCTAATGGTGTGTGTGAAAGTTGCACAACTTTGGGACATACTCAACTAGAGTGTAAGGGAACCACCGAGCAAGTGAATGTGTTCCAAGCATACAAAAAGGTACCCCCTACTCCAATTTTTACAATGGAAATACCAAATTCCATCCCAATATTTCCTACAAAAGCCAAAAAATCCAAAATCCACCACCATACACCCCACCTTTTTTATACCTCCAATGAGAAATCTCATTCAAAGACCTTTCTACATTAAAGGATTTCAAAGTCAAACATCTTACAACCAACCCAGTGATCAAACTTTTGATGTTCAAAAAGCCGTTTTGCAAATGCAAAATAATCAACAAGATTTCTTTACTCAAATACAAAAGGATAGTAAAGCCAAGGACATCACCATCAACAACATCCTTGCTCATAACAAGATGATGGAGACTCAATTGGCTCAATTGGCATTTTCAAGCTCACAAAGGCAAAAGGGGCAATTACCACCTCAAGGTAACCCTTCTACAAGGAATAAAACTATAAATGTCATTCACCTGAGGAATGTCTCATTATGAGGGGCCTAAGGAGGCATTGAAGAGGATAATGTTGAGGGAAATGCTAAGTCAGGGGAGGGGTTGCGAGAGGGAGGTTTAAGAGAAAGGAATGAGCCGGAATCATTGAAGAAAAATACCAAAGTAGTAGAGCCTACTACAAATGAATCATTGAAGAGAATAAACGAAGAAAAGGGCAAAGAAGTTTAAAGGGAGCCCATTGTGATTAAGCTACCCTTTCCAAGTCGTCAAGCAGAGTGAACAGGTGTCGCAACCCTATCAAAAATAAATTCCCTAGGTACAACAAATAAATGTAGTATTTAGGGGTCGAATCCACGGAGAACGCAGTGGTTGCTAATTAGTTGTGATGGATTGAATTTTATCTTGGTTGGTCACAAAATATGGGGGTTAATTAATTGATGCAAAGTAAAAATATAAAAGCAAACAATAAAATAAAAGTCGTCTAGGAAGTTCGGTTCATACATGCAAATA
>VHZZ01005390.1:7481-21291 GCA_009801015.1 Silene noctiflora
TAATAAATGGTAATGACATGGCTTACTAAGCTAAATATGTTGATGTGGCAATTAAATAAGTGCTTAGTTTGTGTTTTAATTATTATATATAGATGAGTAGTAGAAATTACCACCTAGTCATATAATCCAAATAAGCCTTGCAAAAAGTTCCAATTTTGTTTAAAATCACCCCCAGACAAAACAAAACAAAACAAAACAAAACAAAACAAAACAAAACATATCTGAGCTTGAGTCGTAACCCAAGTTTGTCAGATCATATTAACCCGACGCAAGTGTATATTGTGACACACTTATCATTATCTCTAAATAACTTGACAATAAAAGATCGGAGTTTATTTTGTTAACCTAATTCAATAATTCAATCTAATCCGATTCCTTACAAAAATCCCAAATAACCCGACCTGAAACAAAACAAGACACGATGTCACCAGTGACCAACCATATCATCATATGCCAAACGTCCGAAACTCTCTCGTACAGTCCACACTGTATACTACCAAACTCGCTCTCACTGTACTTATATTTTCTCACTTAAATAAACTCAAAACCACAACAGTTTTTTCAAACAACACCCGCCATGTTTACGTGTTCCATTCCTACACCTCACACTCTCCCTTCTTTCTCTCTCTAAAAAGACTAAAACTCCTCACCTTCTCTCTCTAAAACCTAACTAATGGCGGAACCTCCAATCGTACCTACGCTAAAATCCGACTCCGACACGCCCCCACCACAGGAAACTTCTCCGGCAACGGATTCCGCTATGTGCGGCGGAGATGACGACGGAGATGTGACGTGTCCGATATGCATGCAGATGATTAAAGACGCGTTTTTAACTGCGTGTGGACATAGTTATTGTTACATGTGTATTGTTACTCATTTGCGGAATAATAAGAGTGATTGTCCTTCTTGTGGACGGTTTCTAACTCCGAATCTCATTTTTCCTAATTTCGCGCTTGATAAGGTTGTTCCGATTGTCGTAATCTTTGATCGCTTCTTTTGTTTGTTTGTTTTTTCGGTTTTGTTACGAGTTGTTGAATTGATTTAAGTCAATTCTATACGTTTGATTAAAATACGTCTCACCTATATTCAATAAAGAATCGTATGGAATCGGTCTTATTACAGTATAATATTGAATCATGTGAGTAATGTGCGTGCGCTTCGTTAATTTGGAGATTATTGCGTGTTTTTGTGTAATTTGTTGCTGTGAAATCACTGAAATGTGTCGAATGTTGAAATCATGTGATTAATGTGCGTGTTGTTGCGTTTATTGTACCTGTATGTTTTTAATCTTCCAATAGAAGAAGTTGAATTGATTAATCTTTTAGTTTTGGAATTTACAGTGTGTTTTTATGTGATTTGGTTGTCAAATGTGTCTTCAATAATAATTCATTGCGACGATTGTATCGTTTGTTTGATCGATGCTTTTACTGTATTTGTCAGATTTTTAGAGGTTACGGAATTGTTTTGGACTTTACTGTGTGATTTATACGAGAATAAAATATTCCTGAAATTTGTTTTTAATCATCTGGCTATTAATGTCCGTAATTGCGTCAATTATTGGATCACTGCATTTGTGGATGATTTCTCTGTGAGACGGGATATTTGTTTCCTATTATTAATCTTGTAGCTTTGGCCTTTCTGAGTTTGAACTTGTGTCGAAATTATTGAAGGCGAGTTTCATAATAACAAATTTATGAACATTTCGATCTACACTGATTGTGGTTGCTTTTGGATTGCATTGAGGCATTAAGAAAAATGATGTCCTTAGTTTGGGCATCTCTGATATATTGACAATTACGGAGTATGTGGCTGAAATGTTGGGGAACGCTTATTAGTGAGTTTGTAAAATGGTGACGATTGGTGTAATTAGAGATTTAGGTTAATTTCCGTTGAAGGTGAATTCTAATATAGTCTTATAGGCTTAAATGCGGTTTTAAGCGACTTTTCTTCATGTTTTTGAATGATTTTTTTGGTATTAGTTGTGTTATTGTTCCATTTGATTGCTCCCTCCGTCTCAATCTTTTGTTTAGTTTTTTAATCAAAGTTAGACAAATGATGATTAGCCTAATTGATGAGGAAAACTAAGAAGGCCAACTACCATCTGTTTTTAATTTGGGCTCCGGTTTATTTGAATGGCTGTACTACCAAAGATGAATGCTTTTCTAGAATATGCGTGCCGAAATCCATTGAACCTTTCATCCTGTTCATTGAGTTTCGCATCGCTAATCTGCTTTCTGCTGAAGTGCTAACCCTATGTTTGTCGCTACAGTTATTGAAGAAGATGTCTGATCGTCAGTTTATACAGAGTGCCTCTTCAATGGATCAACTTCGTCGAGCACTACAAAAGGTTGGTTGACTTCGGCTAGAAGCAATACAAATAATTGGCCTCTTACCCTTTGAATTTTAATTTTTGTTATATATTTAGCTTTATCAACAAAGCTTAATATCAATCACTTTACTAGCATGTATTTTCATTTTCTTTAACTCTACTTTTTTATCAATTTATTTGTCTTCAGTAATGCTCTCCTCATGATTTACATGCATAGCTTGCTGAGAGTGTAAATTGTATAGAAACTTCAAAGTTGATTATTTTGCATCTCTTACCGAAGTGATGAACTTTGCTACATCAAATATTTTGGGCCAGTTGATTGCATGCCAAGTTAATTACGCTATTTACAAATTTTGTTGTCTCCTGTTATGATTTGTATTGAAATTATAAGAGGTTTGGAATGTTGACAATGCATTTAACGTTTCAGATAGATAATCTTTAATGTCGTGCGAATCAAGTATTTCTTCTGTCTGTCATTTATCTAAGTAATTGAAAAGAAAATTTCTGCTTATGGTTCGGCTTTATGATTTTGATTATTACATCTTTTGGTTTCCTAGAACGTTTTCACTTTTCTTAACTGTAACATGCTCTACTTGTGTTGGACAGTTTTTTCATTTCGAGCTCACCGTTGCATATAATTTGTAGACAGGGTTGTGACATTTCTGTAAAGGATCTGGACAGTATGTTGTCTCTACTTGCCGAAAAGAAGAGAAAAATGGAGCAGGAAGAGGCTGAAACAAATTTGCAGATCCTTTTTGAGTTTTTAGTTTATTTGAGGAAAAGGAAGCTCGAAGAGCTAAGCGAGGTTTGTTGTATTGATCTTTGATACTCATAATATGTGCTCAACTTTAGAGTCAGAGTCGACTATTTGCATATTACGCCGCTCTTTTAACAATTTATAACGAGTTAAATCTAATAAATGGCTATTGCTGTTTTTAGAGGGCAAAAGTTCGTCAAAGTCCTTTGCTTTCACCTCTATTTATAACAAACTCGTCGGTATTGTCTTACTGGGTACTGTTAAAAGCTCCATTTTTAGCTGCTTCATGCATGTTTCTATCATCAGGTCGCATTGTCAATCATTGATCTCTTTCAATGGCATTGATTGCGGCTGCGCTCTTAGATTCCTTTATGAAAATTACGCTACTAGTTAGTATCAATAATCAGTTGCGAGTCTTTATTTTTCTGAAAGTGAGCTATTAATATGCTTGTCCTGTATTTGTAGGTTCAAAATGATCTCAGGTACATAAAAGAGGATTTACAAGTTATTCAGAAACGCAGTATAGACTTGTCCGATATCAAGGGCAGATGTAATGTCAGGGTGCGAGTAATAGATGATGACTCAAATACGATGGATATATGTCCACCAGTACCTGGGTCTGCGACAGACGACTGTGGTATACAAGACCAAATAGCTGCAGACAGTTCACATTGTAAAGAGAGTTTTTGCCTAGATGCTCCTTTGTTCAGTGAAATGGATGCTGTTGCTTGTTCAAAATATCAACCTTTCGCTCCATCAGAACGAGTTATAGCAAGGAAAAGGCAGATAAAAACACAGGTTCGTGATCGTAAAAAAATTTAAGTTCTGTTTTATGCTGTGATGCTCGGACTCTTCATCCCACCCACCATATCCGTTTGGACCCGACCCGACACGGATCCGGACTTGGATCATCAGGGATCCTTCTGGACTCTGCAATGGAGAATTCACGAGGATGAAGGAGAGTGGTGGGTAGGTTTATTGGGAAATTGGAATTTTTTTTGTTATTTCTTTTACTAGTCTTAATTACTAGACCTTACTTTTACTGTCCTTTCTTCTTTTCTTGTGGGGGGAGGTGGGGCTAGTGGGTAATACCAATACCAAATTTATGGTTTTTTCACAACRTTGTTTTCTATTGATTTAAGTCTCAAAATACGGGAGCTTTTGTTTAAATTTTAACCAATTATTAAATTTTCTAGTAATTCAAGAAGAATAGCCGAGCCCAATTCAAAGTTGGGATCCTTCTAATACGAGTACCCGAGTCCTTGATTTTGAGATTTCAAGGATCCGACCCTCGGATCCGACCCGTGTCGGATCCTCGTATCCAAGTCCGAGCATCATAGGTTTTATGTATTAGGGTGTTTTAGAAGAGTATGTATTGAGTTAATGGTTTTTTATACAAAAAAATATATGTAGCTAGTTGTTGGAGTTGTTCATTGCATCTATGATCATATAACTCTTGAGAAATCTTACTGTAGGTTAGTCTTGCATGGCTCACTAGATCCATGTATTTCATCTTGGTTCTATGTAATAGATGACTAAGGAGTTATATTTCAGTTCTGTAACTATATTCTTCAAATAACAACAGTTTAATTTACTACAGTTCACTGATCTTCAAGAATATTACTTAAAAAAACGTCGTCATTGGGCCAAAAACTCACCAGTAGCGGAAGAAAGGGTTTTGAATCCTTCAAACAGCTTAGGTTACTATGTTGGACTGGAAGATCTCCAATCTGTTCTCACTTCCTGTACTCGATATAGGTATGTAGCATTTCTGTATTGCCCTTTCACACTTTCAAGCCTTCATGTATATTGCTTATTCAGAAATTTATATTGTATTCATTTTTTTCACGCGCTTTTGTTGGTGCTAATGTAGCCAACTGAGAGTGGTTTCTGAGCTGAGGTGTAGCGATTTCTTTCATTCAGCAAACATAGTCTCCAGGTGAGTATATGTTATTAATTCCTTCGAGCAAGATTGACTTGGTATATGCTTGATTTGTGTTTAAACCTGTTTTACAACTAATATGGACTTCTGTCTCGAAATAACTATTTAGCTTTGTTGACCAAGGCAGCACTGTGCTTTTCAGGTTTTTCTGCTCCCGGAGTGTCATCATAAGTTCTAAATGTGTGTGGGATAAAACTATGAAAGTACTTTCGGTTAAGATTTTTGCCTAAGACTTTTCATAAGCTTCTGAGTCCTAGTAACTAGTAAGTAATAGCTATATACTCCCTCCGATACAGACAGATGGTAACATTTACCTAAAATGGATGATCCACACCAATGGTAACATACCATATTTGGCATGAAAAACGACTAAATTACCTTTACATCCACTACCTATTTACAACTTTACCATCCACTCACCCACTCACAAACTACATATTTAATTCACATAAACCCATGTGACCCCAATCAAATTTTCCTACTTTACCCCTCACTTTTCCACCTTTTCTTAAATAACCACTTTTTCCCTATGTTACCATTTGTCTGGATCGGAGGGAGTATAACATGTCCTAATAACTTGATTATAAATACATCCCTACTCAACCACGGCTATATTCTAGATGATTCATTGTAACTTTTTGTGCCTTTCTATGACAATGTCATGTGACTTACTTGTGCATAAATTAAACACGATTCATGCTATTTTTGATACGTGACTGTTATCATAGCAGTATAGAGTTTGACAGAGACAATGAATTGTTTGCAACTGCTGGCGTTTCTAGGCGGATCAAAGTCTTTGAGTACTCCTCTGTAAGAATTTTTCCCTTAAATAATTATGTACAGTCAGTAGTCAGAACTCTCTATCTTGTATGCGTTGCAATCCGTGCAAGTAAACTTAGCATTTCTGAGGTTTTATGATTGTCACTCACCTATGGGTGCCTAATTTTGGTAATTGGTTTATCTTCAGGTAGTGAATGAACCAACACAAGTTCACTGTGCTGTTGTTGACATTGCGACACGATCCAAACTAAGCTGCTTGAGTTGGAATAAGTACGCTAAACAATGTATAGCCAGTAGTGACTACGATGGGATTGTAACTGTTTGGGATGTTAATACCAATCAGGTAGCTTTTTTCAGCAGTGTTCTGTTTTGCATGGTTTTCTATCACCTATTATGGTATTATTTCTTCACCTATTATGCCATTGTTGACTATGCCGTTTCAGAGTGTTGGGGAATATGAGGAGCATGAAAAACGCGCTTGGAGTGTGGACTTCTCATGGACTGAGCCCTCACTACTAATGTCTGGTGGTGATGATTGTAAGGTATCATAAACAATTCGTTTCTATACATGCTAGATTAGATGCAATTTTAGTCCACAAAGGAATTTATTTTCTAAGCACCGAACAATATTACAAAAATTGGATTGTTCTGTAAACTTCATCCACCAAGCTCATGGTAAATGGTAATGCATTTGAATCTCTTCAACAGGTTAAAGTATGGTCCACCAAGCAGGAAGGGAGTGTTCTTACCATCAACATGAATGCAAATATTTGTTCTGTGAAGTGTAATCCTGGATCTAGCGTGCATGTGGCTGTATGTATTTTTCTTTGACGTTTTCAGATTTGTCAATTGTTCATTGTCTATCTAAGAAAGTAAACATAAGTTCTCATTTGAATTCTCATTTGAGACTGTCATGATAAAGATTTCCTGATCCATATTGTACGGTAGTTATTTATTGATTTCAGTTTTAGTTGGCTTATGAGTATTTTTCCATTCACAATGAAGCCAAAGACTCACCTACTTGATGCACTTCTTTTAATTGTAAAGTAGCAATCCTCGGATGCAATTATTGACGCACTTCTTGTTTCGGGTCATCTAGTAACAGTCTCTCAGTGTTGTTTACCAACCCTCCCATATCCCGCATTTTCCGGGAGCCCTTGACGGTAATGATGTAATTTGTTAATAGATAGTTGAATGGGATCTTTTCATGTTTCATTATTTGGGTTACTCAGCTCTGAGGAGACTAAATGGCTCTTCTCATAATGCTGGCTGTTCATATGTGCAGGTGGGCTCTGCCGATCATCATGTTCACTATTATGACTTGAGGAACATTAGTCAGCCTGTCTGTGTCTTCTCTGGCCATAGAAAAACTGTTTCTTATGTCAAGTTCCTGACTAGCCATGAGCTTGCTTCTGCGTCTACTGATAGCACGTTGCGGTTGTGGGATGTAAACGAGTATAAGCCGGTAAGCAAATTGAGATTAACTCTACTTTTGTTATCCGTGGTTCTTGTTTATATCGAAAATGCGTGAAAGGGCAGTATATGGCTGGACATATTGGGTACACCAAGCCTGAAGGTCAAACCACTCTTCCCCTTCCTTATTTTGACATTTCTCTTTTATTAGACAAAAAATAAAATTGCAGAAAGAATTACTACCTGTAGTGTTCAATGCTAAGAGCCATTGCGAAGTCATCTCTTTTCGGCTTTTCCGTGAAACTCGACTATTAACCTGATTAAGTTAAAAATTGTACTCATCTCTGCTATTTTTATTTCCAGCTCCAGATATACAGAGGACACACGAATGAGAAAAACTTTGTAGGTCTCACCGGTAACACGGAGTACCTTTCATGTGGTAGTGAAACAAATGAGCTTTTTGTTTATCACAAGGTAACTAATCTCAAATTCTCAACCTTAAAAATATTTTATTTATTTTATTGTTGATATATAATCCAAGCTTGATCTCACGTACAGGCAATTTCCCGACCTATTGCTCGTTATAGATTCAGTGCAGCAGATATTGGCGACACTGACGATGACAGAGGTCAGTACTTTATCAGTGCAGTGTGCTGGAAGAGTGACAGTCCAATCATCATGGCCGCCAATAGTCGAGGAAACATCAAAGTACTTGGTCTTACTGCCTGACATAAGTAACCGTGATTGCTGTGTGAGTTTATATTCTTAGAATCCTTGATTTACAACCGTCATTTTTGAAGATAAGGTTATTATATATAATCGCATTTACTTTGTAGAGGAAGAAGCAAGTTCTTAGATTTGCCATTAATTAAACATTCAGCGTATGCCACCTCTTAACATATTTCGCCCTAGCCTGTAGCTAATTTTTTTCATAGTACATGGAACTGAATTCTGGAAAAACCGAGGAAGCCGTTTATAATGTGAGTAGACAGTAGTTACTTTAAATGCTTCTTATGCAACGGGTTGCTGAGAGTGTGGCTCCATTCGTATTAACATGAGGCTCCGGGACACTTGCAACTATTTTTTTTCTTTTTTTACATGTGTCTAAAGTTGAGAAAGATACTTCGTATTAGTGTACATATTCCAAGGGAAAATATCGACATTTTTCTGGTTTGCACCAGTAGCTGACCGGGGTTGTACAATGATGTAATTGGCATCCCGCTTCCATATGTGTATCAACTTTCAAGTCATATAAGGGTGTTCCTTTATTTATGGGTCTAATTTGTGGCATAGGTCAGACAATTTGGGTAATAAGGGTAAGTTTCATCAGCAGAAAGTTTTGGGAGAGCTTTTTCTATGCCGAACCAAATATGCATGCTGCTATGTATGATCGTCACGAGGAGTTCAGCTAGGTACATTCATTAACATTGTGTTAAAATTAGACTAGGTAAACTGTTTATTCCAGCCAAGTTTGAATTTAAATCAGTTGGAGTCGAATCCATTTGGATTATATCATTCGAATCACACGAATATTGTTATGTCTATTTAGAACACAAATTCTACCTATGACGGTCACAAGCTTTTAACAATCTACACACGATTTAAATAATGTTAAAACGGAAAGGGTTCGTGAGACGTCATAAGTTTGTGACGGTCACAAGCAAAGCTTACTTGTAGTTGGAATAGGAGTTTAAGATTAAAGTCTTAAGACTTTAATTTTGTTTTGTCTAGTGTAGGATATATGGCAACGTCAATGTAACAATGTGTCATGTTAATAGTCACAAAAAATGTCAATAACAATATTATTACATATTTGCATGGTTTATTAATTCTGTTTTATTTCTCTAGAAGTTCCGAAAAAGCCTGCACCATTCACTACATTCTCCTGCAGTATGCCAAATGCATTTCTGGACTAATCCTTCCCACACATTAAATCAGCCTAAAACTAGTTTGGCTGTATTTGCATGATACGAAGTACTATTTTCCTCCCAAATTAATATTGTCTAATCATAAATATATTACGACACAAGTCAAGTCACGAATCTCGTTTAGTTGTTTATCTTTTATTTGTTGAATTGAATACAAAAACCGACCAATCTGCGTAAATATAGTTTAGTCCACACACCATTTAATCACAACAATCGAAAAGTGGTATCCTTAGTCTTTGAAAAGAGAGCGTACCAAATAATTCACTGAGATGGCAAAAAGTAATTTACTCATCTATCCTTAGTCTTTGAAAAGAGTACAACAATGCAAAGTTATTGAACAAGACAAATTTACATATACCGTTTAATTTTAATATATAATTTTAAAACGGTAACTAAAGCTGAATTATTAAGACTTTTAACTACGATTATAACTAATTAAGACCGAGTACTAAGCAAGTTATAAGTTTAGTCCTTAAAATTTAAAACAAATCCTCACAAAAATATGGCCTCCACAATAAAAATACAGACTAAATATTTAAATATTTGCATCATTCAATTTAGTACGGAATCGTAGACGTGTCGAAACAAGAGAGCTCTTTAAATACCCACACATCCCACATTCACTTCTTAAAGTTCTGTTCACAAGTCACAACTAACTAAACAAACTTCTCTTCATTCTCTTCCACTCACACAAAAACACATACACACGTAAAAAAAATGTCGACCATCTCACAATTCCACCAACCACCATGTAAATTCCCGAAACTACCCTCACAAAACCAACAATTTACCACAATAGCCTCCATCCTCCTCCCTTCAACTCCCTTAAAACCCGTCACCCTCCTCACAGGGGCAAAACGGGAAAGACCCGCAACCGTAAAGGTCGTTCGCGCGATGGTGGACGACGACGAGTGGGGCACGGAACGCAGCTCTACAAACGGCGGAGCTGCGGTGGCAGTGAAGGAGGAGGAGGAGAAAGAGGAGGTGGTAACGACGGCGGAAGTTGAGTCTTTGAAACGACAGCTTGTTGGGTCGTTTTATGGGACTGATCGAGGCTTGAACGCGAGTAGTGAGACGAGAGCGGAGATTGTGGAGTTGATTACGCAACTCGAGGCGAATAATCCGACTCCTGCTCCTACTGAGGCTCTTTCTCTGCTTAATGGAAAGTGGATTTTGGCGTAAGTCGGTTTTTCTTATATCAGACCTTCTCATGATAAATTTTAACTGTTTTAAATATAAATCACAAATGGTGATTGAGTTAGTTGATTTATCTGTTTTATATGAGACGGTCTTACGAAAATGTTTTTAATATTTGAAATTTGGTGTTACGTCGTGTTATGTTATATGAGATGATTTCATGATTATTGGTGGCTACTCTTGAAAAATAGCTAGTGTTTGTCTGTTCTATAATAGATGACCAGCTTTACAACTCAAATTGGATTTCTAAATCATTAGTGACGGTTGTGATTGGTTTTGGCTTTGTAAACCTTTGAGCTAATATAGTCAAGTCTATTGTAGGTGTGACACAGGTTCGTTGGTATAAATTAACGCAATCGACTTTGTTGTGTTAACTGTTGGCATTTAGCTATGTTGAGCTAATTGATACGGAGTATTAAATTTGTTGTCTTGATTGTTATGTCACTACCTTCGTCCCAATTATTTGCTTATATTTGATTAAATTCCTTATAAAGAATAATAAAAAGGTAAATAAATGATTGAGACGGAGGGACTAGTTGGGAGTAGTTATGTTTGAGCTACTTGTTAACCAGTGGCGGAGCAAGATTTGATTTTTGAGAGACTATCTATATATTATTACGTAATTGAGAACTTTGAAGCGTATTAGTTTGTATTTCTAGTAATTTTAAAAAAGAAATCGAAATGTTTGGCTGTGAAGTTCGTATTTTTCAATGTTTTGAGCAGGCGGCAACCCTGTTACCCACTCGTCATGCCGCTATGTTGGTGATTTAAGTGTAATTACCGGTCATTTGACATAATTTAAGGTTGTTTCATAGATGGGTAATTTCTAAATAATATATTGCGAGTTCGGGAAGTACGGAGTGTATACTCGCTTAATTATTTACGGAATTACGGAATGGTTTTGTTTGAGTAACTATAAATATTAATTTTACGGAATTTTAAACGCATTGCAATGAATCAGAATAATTCAATGGTTGCAATGGTTGGGAAATTCATTCCCCGGTTTCCCCCTCTTGCTTATATAAATAGTCAAAGAATCAGATGAAAAATTTACAGAAAAATTCCATCTTTTGCATCTTAGAAAATCGTAACAACCTATACAAAATACTTTTATTTTACGTCTCTGGTTTTTGTGTCAAAAATCAGAGGACATCGTCTTATCTCAATAGGAAATTCGATTGCACCCAGACACTGATAAGGGTCGAATTATTCTCTTAGAAAAGTGGAGTTGATTCGGTGTGGTTAACAATTGTCAATTCTTATTCCTGCAATACAATTTCCTAACACACTGTTGTTAAAACATTTCCTAATCACAATCGCTTTGGTAATTCTAGTAATTCCGGTCATTAAGAAATGATCTTTTTTCGGGTAGATTTAATCCGTCACTGAGAAATAGTAGTATGAAAGCAAAATTACTTGAAGTGATCATTTGATTGAATGTAATGAAGGAGAATGAGGGAGGGCTTATACGATAGTAATCGACAATATTCTTCTATATAGAATTGTAATAGTTGCGAACCTTTTTCGCACTCTTTTTGTTTAAATTGAGCACCATAAAATGTATTCATTTATCAATGTGGTTGCTTACAAAGAAATGGAACCTGGCTTGAAAATCACCACAGTTCAGACGACCTTCAATACTGATCAACTTTCTAATGAGGAATTGACGTTCAGGTATACGTCGTTTCCTGGCTTATTCCCGTTGCTGTCTCGATCACAAAACCTGGTGAAAGTGGAAGAAATATCACAGACAATAGACGCCGAAAATTTCACAGTCCAGAACTCTGTCCAGTTTTCAGGTCCTCTAGCTACTACTTCTCTCAGTACCAATGCTAAATTTGAAGTTCGTAGTCCCAAGCGTGTTCAGGTAATCTTTCGCTCTTATTTAACATATATATCCTTGTAATCTTACCAGACTGTATAGACTTTTCCTGCACTTAACATGATTGTCGCCAAGTCGGCCAATTCTAGACAGGCTTAAAGATTTTCGTTGAAGAATTGTGTAGAAACTGGTAAAAAGACGACAACAGGAAAATAACGATTTTGAGGGGAAATTAATTTAAACAATATTGTATGAGCTAGAAAATTCTTGACAATCCCATTATGAAACCTGGTGAGAACAAATAAAATTTGTAGAAGAAAACAAGAATGTGAAGACAACACGATACTTTAGATACATTTATGAAAGAATAATCGGCGTTTTGAAAGAGATAAAACAGGTAGATCATTTACCTTGAAATAGATTGTAAAAGGGGTGCCATCAGCCGTTTTTGTTGTAGCATTGCTGATGTTCAGTTGACAATAATTCTGGTTTTTGTTAGTCACCAATTTGTTTTCCGTCTCGTCATAAAAATTTAGCTTGGTTTAATCATCCCCTTGTGAAAATTAATATGATAATCCTATGAATGTCCTGTATAAATCCGAATATAAATATGCCATCCTCTCTACACTATGTACCCTGATATGATGACGTAGTACTCATATATGATTAGACCCATAATGACGATTTTGCACTCGCAGATCAAATTTGAGGAGGGGATTGTAGGCACCCCACAGATAACCGACAGTCTGGTTCTACCAGAGAATGTGGAGTTTCTTGGGCAGAAGATCGACCTGACACCTCTGAAGGGCTTATTCAACTCGGTGCAGGACACGGCTTCATCAGTAGCAAGAACGATTTCAAACCAGCCACCATTGAAGTTCAACCTCTCACAAAATGCACAATCATGGTTACTTACCACATATCTCGATTCAGAGCTTCGTATATCAAGAGGTGATGGTGGTAGTGTGTTTGTTCTCATTAAGGAAGGCAGTAATCTCTTAATCACATAGACAAATAATTGCTGTCTCACTAGATCAAAGGCAATATAATGTTTACATATAAATAAGAATGTTAATTAGGAATATACTGCGTATCTACATTCGATATATATTGTTGTTCAAACTTTGTTGATGAAATTACGGAACAACCAAACCAACATCGATTATAATCCGTATATGTTATGTGATCTTCAGTTCGATTACAGTATAATCATGCAATGTACTATGGCCATAATGTTCAAATACTTCAAGCAAACATGTTTCAGTGGACTGGCATTGAATGTCGGTTTAATTTCTCATTTAAGGTTCTTGAAAAATTTAGATGCTAGAAATCGAAAAGAATTTTTGGATAATGCTCCGAATTTTAGGATAAATGTGAGGCTGCTGTACTAGACCACACCGCAAAAGAAAAAAGATGCAAAAAGCAAAAAGCAACATGATAACATTAACCCCAAAAAACAAACGTAAACAATTCTTATAACATAACTTGGAGTCGTCATTGAACATACGAAATTAAATTAAACAGACAAAGCCGTAAACTGAAGCACACAATAGTAATAATCTGCCATGCATGTTAAATACTCAAATGGTTTTGATAATATTATAATCTTCAAGTAAAGCTAAAAATGCTCATCATCTGCATC
>VHZZ01005394.1:1562-32733 GCA_009801015.1 Silene noctiflora
TTAATTTTAATAAATTAGTTTACAATTTACATGTTTCTTTTTAACAAGTCGGAATAAATAGTACTAGTTCTCTTTGGCCCCCTCATGAAATCATCAAAGATCCGCCACTGGTGAGAATCAAACCCAAATTTCATGGTTGGGGTAAGAGAGTTCTTACCACTTGAGCTAGCTCTTATTCTCGCATTCCTCAATCGACAACGACACTTAATTGTTAATGTTAATGTTAAAAAGCACTTAAAATGACTAATTGAAAAGCACATTCAATATTGTTAATGTTAAAAATAAAGAAATAATAATCAAAACTGAAGTAAAAATAGGTAATAATATTAAAAATACTTTTTTTTTGTCTTAATCATTTACCCGAAAACGACCCGACCGATATACCCGAAAAATACCTAAAACCCGAAACGTTCCGACCCGACCCGAAAAAACCTAACAATATGAGAGACCTGAACTGACCCGACGCGAACCCAACCCGATGACCCGTCTTGCGAGGTCTACTAAACTTTAAGACGGATCCGTCACAACTCTCACAAGTAAAAAGAAACACTGCTCTATTCATGCGTATTTGTTACTCCTGCAACTTACAACTAGAAGTGAACTAATTTCCCAGGAAAAAAAAGGCTCATAAATGGAAAAAAAACTGCTCTTTTTGTCATAAACATGCAGGTATACATCTTTTTTCTTTAATCGTACTCCATTTAATCGTACCCAGAATTTGTTGACTTAATGCTTTTTTTTTTTTTTTTGGAAATGTAATTGCAGAAAGACTTTATTGAACATGATAATCCATTGCTAGTAGATGGCATGGTGGTGCAGCAATTATCCCTAATGTCATTTAACCTGTTCAAATTTGCAGCAGCCTCGGATGCTTATTGTTTGGGTAATCAATTTTTCATCTTACCCATTTTTGTTCTATGCTTCTATCCATTGCCAATTTTACACGTCTAATTCTATGTTACTTTGACTTAGCTGTAGACGTTTTTGTAATCGGAACTAGAGTATAAGGAGATGATAAGATAATCAGGGGAACGAAGGGTCGCTTGGAAACAACCTTTCTATTCTTTCCAATCCGTTACCTTACCTTGACAGCTGGTTGAGCCTTTGAGGCCAGGTTGTGTTGCTACCAAATCTATTTAGAGTCAGGGGCTCTTGGGGTTAAACTTAAAGATACTATCATTTTTACTCAAGTAATGTGTTGAATGATTTGAGTAATTTCAGGAGAGAAGCAATTTCATTTTGCCAGTTACCATATTTAGTTTAGTGTAAATATATTGAGAGCTATAATATGTTGCTCTTTCACTAATTACCATATTTTGTAATGAATAACTAATCTATCCTGTTGGAATTTTGGTAGCGAAAGTGCGAATGCCCGAAATTCAAAAACATTGATCTTTATATTTATACATTGGGGAATTGATTTATTTAACATTACAAAGGGGAGATAATATATGTGGTGAGAGTGTGAGACCGTAGCTCCATATCCACCTATTGTGGATGGGCTGTATACCGCATGTCTCATGGAGCTGTGCTTTTAATTTATTTATTTTTCATATTTTTTTTTGTATGGTGAAGTTGCTGATGCAATTTTTTATGGCTCATCTGGAAACTGCCTTTTTGTGTTGTTAACATAGAGATAAGGATGCTTAGGTTCTACATCCCCCACCATGCATTCATGGTTGTATGGGACCCCATGAGACACTGGAGTGATGTTATGCCCGAGTGATCAAGGAAACACGTTTAATTTCGAAGAGAACGTGGCTTTGCAGGTTGTTTGGGAACATGATGCACTACGCAGAGACGTTGAACTATTTCAACGTCACTTGTATAGTACAGAGAAGCTTTACCCTACTGTTAAAGAGTATGAAGGAGCAGAAGTGGTAGGACTTGAGATACGTGAAGGGGACTATAAGTTGGTTAAGACATGCATGAGTGCATTCTTCTCTACATACCTTCACTCTTTTCTGCTGGCCTCTGGAATAAATAGCTTAGTCATCCTTGGTAAGTGAAAGAACATCTTGATGTTTTTGCTGTGAATTTTCATAGTTAATTATTTGTTGGGTTTTTGACAGTTGGTATAATCTAATGTTCAGGAATTCAGACTCCAAATTGTATCAGGCAGACTGTTTTGGATGCAGTTGCATTGGATTATCCTTAGTCTCTGTAACAGTTGACGCTACTGCTGCAAAAACACCAGAAGTTCATTCCGGTAAGAGCAATTAAGCTATCGGTTTTCGACTTGTTGATCTAATACAATGAATGAAGATCCATTTACATCCTTTTATGTCTTTAATTGGACAATGATTTTTATCCTGTAAAGCCAACTGTCTGAAATTCTGGCTATATGTCTTTGTATCATGTTGTCTAACTGTAATACGTATAAGTTTGTTTGTGCATTTTATTTTACTTCGTATATGTCGAGCTCTATTACTTTCTCTGTTTCAGTAAGTTGCTTGCTACGTTTCTCAGGTGAGGGTATGGGTGTTAGGCATGGGTACACCAAGTGTCAAACTCTTCAAAACTCAAATTATCCTGTCCTAAAACAAGATAAAGTATGGAGACATGTTCTCATAACAGATAAAGTGTTGGGTAAGGATCCCATACTCATTTCTTTGCTTGTCGTATTGGACATGGGTGGCTCCAAAATTGAAGAATCGTAGTAACATAGGTTGCATGCATTTACTTCTGGAACAAAGTTTTAGTAAAAGCAAATGGAAGTAGGATTGTGGGCCATTTTGGATTACTTTAATGGCCTTGGTGCAATGAGGTTAGGAGCTAATTTTTGTGTTTTGTTTCGGTCATCTGAGATGAAAAAACATCCCAAAAACTAATGTATACGTCATGGAATGGACCAAAAATAGAGGGGTTCTATCTATATGTCGTGCGATTGCCTTCCATCAGTTACTTGCTAAGATTCGCCAACTGCATTGCTCCAGGGTTTTTCCCGTGAGTATGTATTTCGTCCTGTTCTCATAGTTTTCGTCCCTATCTCCAGGCTTTTCTATACTCGTTTCTCTTTGATATATTAAATCTTGTCACGACAAGTATTTCATGGCTGATGATGTGAACGGAGGTGGGAGGGTGAAGTCAGAGATAGAAGTGTTTGACTGGAATGGTGGTAATGACGATGGTGATGATAAACCATCTAAATCAGTTGATATTAAGGCTACTATTGGCACAATGTGCAAGTCGAGCATTCAGCAAGCGGTTTCAGGTATTATTTTTGACAACTCGAAAACCTTCGTGTTCAGATTTTTAGACTTGCGAGATAAGTTACGAGTTCTCGAAGGGCAACCATGGCACTTTGATTCATTTGTTTGGTGCCTTAACTACCCGAACCTTGATGGAATCCTATTGAAGGGTGCCTCTAAACTATTTACCTTTTTGGCTAAGGATTTACGACTTGCCTCTTGAGGGTAGATCAAAGGAGTTAGAATTGCAGGAGAATGGGTAATCAAGTAGGGTTTTTTGTCGTTCAAGATCAGAATAGTAGTCCGGATATTGAATGTTCGATAAGGCTTCATATTCTTCATCATGTTAGAATACCCCTAAAGAAACATGGTTCCATTAGAATGGGAAGGGGTAAGGTTGTAAACTATCCGGTGAAGTATGAGAGACTTCCGTCATTTTGTTATAGGTGCGGGTTATTAGGGAATCGGGAGAAAGACTGCGATGATGGTCCATGAGGAAGGTACCCATGAATTTGGTGCTTGGATCAGGGCTTCCCCTGGAAACCAAAGAAAGTGGAGGGTAATATAAGTAGTCATGTTGATATGTCTTTAAAAAATGCTATGGATGAAGAATGGCTTAAAATGGAGGCTTTTGACATTGAAAAAAGAATCGTGAAGAGACTCCAGGATATCTATTTAGTGAGGTGGGAGTAGTGGCAGGGAGAAATGGTCATTTGGTTGCGCGAACGCCCCGGAGAAAAGTTCTCATACGAACAAATCTGATGAAAATTCAATGGTCAAAATCAAAGAAGCAAATACTAGTTTAAGTGGGCAGGGGGTTGATGAACGACAAAGTGACATAGATGGAGGGGAGGGATGTTAAACATGGGTAATTGAGAGGGTGATGGCCTCAGCCTCAGTGACAGTGGGATATGCAGTCTCGAAGGTGCACACAACAAATAGTGGTAAATGGCGTCATCGACGCCGTGGGGGAATAAATGATAAAGCTAGAAACCACAAAAATGGTGAATCCAGGAAAAAGGAATGTGAATGGGCCGAGCAGGAAGAAATTAATTGACCCTTTTGACTTAGTTTGGGAGAGACTGGAGTATTGGGAGAGAGGGTGGAGGAAGAAGGTTTGCTTGGATGGGGCGAGAATGTTAGTCCTAATAGTTAAACGATTATGTGAAGGAGGTTGCGTCGACGCAACCCCACCGGGCGCCATGAACCTCTTAAGCTACAACTGTCAATGGTTAGGCAGCAACCCCACAGTGCTATGTTTAAAAAATTCACTAAGGAGGGAAGACATTGATGCTGCGATTCTGGTGGAAAGTAAACTAAGTGGGACAGAGCTAGTGTAGTTGGAAGATTAGGGGGTTTTGACGGTGTTTATGGTGAATCTATTGGTCAGAAAGCGGATGTAGCTATCATTTGGAGGCAAGGGATATCAGTTTTTGACATCCTCTGCCCATCACATAGATGTAGAGATAACTGGCCTATTCGAGGAAAGTACATGGAGATTGACTGGTTTCTATGGGTGGATTGATACAGAGCAGAAGAACCTATCTTGAAGTCTCCTTGGCGACTCAAAAGGAGTTTTCTCCACTACCCTTAGCTGGTTCTAAGATTTCAATCCAATCCTCTTTGATCATGAGAAAAAAAGGTGGTATTCTTAGAGCTCAATGCGAATGGATGATGTTTACTCGGCTATGGATGATTGTGGTCTCCTAGAATTGGCTACACGGTGGAAATTCTTGCATGGTGGAATAAGATGAGTGAATCTAACAATATCTACGAAAGGCTGGATCTCGGGATTGCCTCACCTGAGTGGATTCAAATGTTCCCTACTTCCCTGCCATTTCATTATGGCACCTCGAGAGAAATGGGTCGGACCATACTCTCCTCAAGCTTGCTAAAACTGATGTTCATAATAGAAGACAGAAGAAATTTTTTAAATTTGAGGATATGTGGACTAGCGAAGCAGACTGCAAGGGGTTGTTAATGAAGCTTGGAATGTGCATAATTTTTTTTTTTTAATAAGGTACGAAACTAGATTGATCCTCTTGGGTAGGACCAACCTATCTCATCCTTTCGAATGAGTGAGGTAAGTTGAGGCCACCGGCTTTCAAACCACCTCGAAAGAGTTGAACATGAATGTCCAATAGAAGCCATAAAGTCAACAACGTTGTTGGTTTCACGGAAGCAATGCCCAAGGAATTTGCCAAGTACTAGGAATTGAGTTAATAACACATAATATCACCCTCCACAATTAGCTTTGAAATTCCTGTGTATTTAGCTCCTAAAATGTCTTCTTTTAAAGCGAGAATTTTCGCAACAAGAATACTATTGGATCCGCACTTTTTTGCCCCTAACAAAATGATATTGCCATTATGATCTCTTATACAATATCCTAAAACAGCTTTATTGCCTTCTATTCTCCAACCGTCAAAATTTAGCTTTAGGAAACCGTTTTTAAGTTTCTCCCACCAGATTTCTTCCTTACTATAGTTGATTCTAGTTGACTCGTCTTTTTTGGGATTGTTGAGATCCTTATATCTAGTCTCATTCCAGATCTTAATGCTATTATTGCATAAAGTAATAAGTTTGTTGATATTGATCTGAACATTGTTAAAAATAATGTCATTTCTATAAAACCATGCATTCCACCAAATAAAGATAATCTTAATGAGATCATCTTTTGAAATTAAGTCTTTGAGATAATTGAGTTGTATTACAAAACTTTGACTTGCATTATTATTATAATTTGACAAAAAATTGTTAAAACTAATTATGTTCATGTCTTGGATAAATTGGAATGTGCATAATGGCTGATTTATATATCCAAATGTTTGTCTCTTAAATGCTGATCTGGTGTGTCAACAAAGTGTAAAAATACATTTTTTTTCATGGTTTTTTGTTACGTGATAATGACTCAATGCCTCTAGTTCGTAAAAATTGTGGCAGTTGGCTGATTTCTTTGTTCCTTCTTGTTTTGTTGTATGCATTCTGGACCGGACACTGGAGTAGGGAGGGGAGGAAAGATCGAGCAACAGACAGCTTGTTATATCGCTTTGGGCTCTTCCTTTATCTTTTAGCATTCGTGTCAAACACTTGTTTCCATTACTTACGAGGATTCACTAGTCGCTATCCTTGAGAACTCTTATGCATCTTGTATTGTAAAGTAGGTGCATTTTATGACACTACTTTTATTATGGCTCACAGAAACCTCTTTAAGTTTTTAACAATGGGATAAGACTTCGTAATCCACCTCGCCTTACCTCTCCACAAGAAGAGCCACTGAGGCACTGTTGTTGTTCTATTGTCAGAAATTTTTTAAACATGAATGCTTGGGTAGGTATCCATGCTGGATATTTGTGGCCAAGTTTAAACAACACAAGCAGAAGTTTTTTTTTTTTTGTTTGTTTGTTTGTTTGGTTTAACGGAGCGCGCACTTAGTCGCATTACAATAGAGGGGAGGGGGAGTCTAATCTGGGACCTATTGTCTATAATACCTCAGTCTTAACCACTAGACTAAGACATCTTCGGTACAACACAAGCAGAAGATGACAACAATAACTACACCAGCAGCATCAACATTATCATAGTAAGGGGGTCAGACCGTCAGAGTGTGCAGTCTTAGCCATGTTAACAGCACCAGTAGGCTGTTTCCTGATGATCTAAAATGAAAATTGCATTGAGAATCATAGTTGATGAAAATTTTCTACATTTGAAACATGGCCATTTTATTACAAACAGATTGAGCAACTGTTGTTATTATGATCTTATTTTGCTCTATTCTGACCAACTTCCGTTTTTATTATTAGTCTGATGTCTAATGAGATTATAGACTAGCTCTTTTCCACTTTAAATGTGATACCATTTTGTAGGCTGTCTACCCATGAAAATACTTGATCTTGGTGTGCATCTAAAGTACCCCATAGGGGAAAAATTTGTGATTAGTAACATTGCTCTGTTGTTGCTTCACTTTATTCAATTTGTTGATCAGTTAGCATTATCTTTGTCTTGCAAGACAATATGAGTCTCCTTTCTTCCTGGATCACTTAAAAATTCGCATTTGTCTGTTATTTTGCGTTCCAATGTTTATAGTTCACAACAAATGTGGAGTTTTGCTCAGCCAGCCAACATCTTCGATATGGAAAACATAGGTGTAGCAACTCCAACTTTGGAGGAAAGGCAGAAGGCAGATGATTGATGAAAATGATAGCATGCTTCTTTTCTCAGCATTTGGCGATATATACACTGTAAGATGCATCACAACTACTTTATTGTTTTCTTGTTGAAGAATATTATTTGAGTTTTCTCTCTGAACATTTTTCTAAGTTTTTTGAAGTTTAAATTTGATGCATTATTGTATGCAGTATCTCTTTGTAAGCTCATATATTCTGTTGACTCTTCTGGTCATGTTGACAACTTGTAATTCGTGAACACTCATTTTAGGCCAAAACAAGAAACCTTTTCAGAGAATAGTCGTGTTCGGCAATGGGACGTGTTGATACTTGCACTCTAGTCTAAGTAAACATATGCTTCGATTAAGTCATGAATGCTCAAACCTTGAGAGTAACTGGTCAAAACTTATAAAATCTCACGAGTCCAATTCTTGAAATCTTGTGCTGAACTGTTACCCTCAAGGTTTGAGCATTCGTGAAATTTTTTGGGGCTGCGGACTGCACTGAAAGGAATTATAGGGCCAGAACAATAGAACTCACTCCACCCCATTTATATTAGCATCTATCTCCATTTGATTTTGATAGTCAAATGATGTCGACTTATGAATATTTTCTCCTATATCGCTAAGTAAAAAAAATAATTAAAAAACAGGTGCGTCACTCCGCGAATTTGGCCAATTTTTTAAAATTTCCAAGTCACTAAAGTTTGTGAATCATTCATTGACTTTACTTGCTCTAAAATCACTGAATTACTTTGCGACTTTGCTCAAAATTTGAGGAAATGAATAAACGAGCCTACGTGGATCCATTCTTGATAAATAGTTTCAAGAGAACCACATTTCCATAGATAATTATTTTTATGCATTATTATATATTAAAAAATTTCTTAAAAATTGGAGGGGGCCTGCAGGTATTTCATAGAAAGAGGAGATTGCATGACTTTCATCTTTCATTTCAAGGAAAAGAAAAGCATTTTCCTGTATAGGCTTCCAAAAAAAGGGAAGGGGTTGCATCTGTCAATTATTTGAAATGAAAAAAAGCAATGAAAATGAAAACAGAGAAAAGATGGATTTGCTTTTGCTGTCAACTATGAGGCTTTCTGCTTTAATCTTGATAACGGACATGATTGCGGTTTTGTCAATGACTTTGTGTGCAGTAAATGTGGCCTTGGTTGTAATCTGGCCCATATCCTCTGAAGAAGCCAGTCTTCTAAAACCTCTTTTCCTCCTTGATTATGAATTTGGCTCGTCTAAATATAAGGATTCGATTTGGAGCAGTGGCTTGAACTGGGATTTGTCAGGAAATAATAAATGATTTCAACAGAAAGTGTTAAACAGCGGTGTGGCCTGAAATCGGTTAGTGGAGGACTGTTGCATGTTATATGGGGGCCGAGTTAGTAAGCAAGCTGCTTTTAGTGTGAATTAATGCAAATATTCTGACTCGACCCACTGTTGTTTAGCGGTAAATATTCAAAGGCTTATGGATGTGGGGAATCAGAAATGCAACTAATTTTATCTTGAGCCGTTATCAGCCCCATTTATGGCGCACCAAACCGTGGTCAAACCGAGATGGCCGGTTGCTCAAGTATCAAAAACCGAGATTTAAGACCTTGTAGCAGGAAGCTTTAATTTTTGGCTCGTTCATTGAATAATACTGTCTGTTACTTAAGTTCTCCGGATAGCCAGGTCTATGATTCTTAAAAATGTTAGTTTCCTGAAGCAATACGAAGCTGTGTCGTGTCTTAGGTGACTGTAGAGTGGAGACGTGTGATCATAGAAATCCTATTAACAACCAGCTGAGAGTTCCAAGTAACATGGTTGTTACGTGTTTCTGTGGTAATAAAGCTTTGAAGTATGATTCTATTTTCCTGCAGATGCTTATACTTCATTTGTTGGGTTGTGAATTGAAGAGAGTATTGTTCAGATAAATTCTTGGAAATATGTCATCCTGCCTAGCTAATGATCAAGTTGTTGAGAGTTTTTTTTTGCAGGCAGGGAAACTGATACTCGTAACTCGCCATGGTAAAACAGACTCAATCCAAATGATCTAAACCTAAACAACTCATCTATGACGAAACCCCAATTGATCTGATCCATACCCAACGTGAATTTAGGTTGAGCCTGTATTGACCTGATCCAAAACCATTGGACCAGAGTAATTAAAGGAAGTATAACGGTACGGATTACAATGATACGGCTTTCTCAGAGGACATAAGAAGGTTCCTAGACCTTCTAGCCATTGCGACACATCCCTTTTTTCTACTGAAAAGTGAAAACCAAGCGGTTTTTCTCATCCTGTGACCACCTCGACTCATGCTCATGGTTGATCCAGCTGAACCAGTGAGGGTCGGACAGGCAAAAAAGTGGTGGTTTGATAATTGGTCCCATATGATTGAGAAATGCTTTAGTTTTGTTAGTTCATTTTCGTTGTTGTTTGAATGCCTTTTTAGAGAAAAAAGGCAACATATTAATGCTTCCAACACATGTGATGGATGTAGCCCAATCCTAGATAAAGCTAGTGTTTGCACTTGAAGGAGCTTGAGAGGGTTAGTTGGTTTGGATAAGAGAGTAGCTGCTATTTTTCAAACCTCTCTTTTTAGTGCTTCTTTCAATTATCTTCCATACACTGTATCTTGACATCAAAATCAAATTAAATGTAATTATACTTGTTTTTTGGTGTTTTTTTTTTAATGATGAACCACAGTTCCCTCGTCAATTCTTTGCATATTCCATTTATGGGTGTCTAAGTGGATTCTTTACGTCTCCTTATTACGTACTTCGGTACTTGTATGTTTTTAAGTTGTTACATTATCAAATTGCTGCTGCAAAACCCATGTACAAGTGGCCCTTGAAACGTAGAAGAGACCGAGTGAGGCTAAGTCTGTACATTCGTTTCATACCTTGGAATTTGTGTAACAAACAAACTGAAAGAATTCGTCGAGAAGAAAGGAGTGGTATACACTATGAATTCGTCGTGTAATGAGTATCATAATGATCGATTAAAATGCTGACGGGACTCAATTCTAGAGAATTGTTCTTCTAACTTGCCAGATAAGTTAGTTGACATGGAACGGTTGAAGTGTTGAACACACAATCGGCTCTTTTGTAACCAAAGAGTTCTGACCTAGTAATAGAAACAGAACTCGGGAATAATACATAGTTATTCACAACTTCAAATCACCTCTTTTATGCTGTTCTATTTCGATCTGTAAAGACAATAACCAAGTCGATTTTAATACTGTCGAAATAAAACTTATGTCATGAACATTACCCCTTATAATCGCCAAGTTAATCCAACTGACTGACGTATATAGACAATAGTGACTGTTCAATCTGGATATCCAAATGGATTTAAGTAGATGTTCACAAGAAAAGAGTCAAGATTGGTGTAGCATCAGAATCTGATAGGGAGACAGCAACTGAAGAAGAGGAAACTTGTAGAGGGGTCGTAAATTGGTAAAAGGAAATTCAGCCTCCTTAACTTTATATGATATAAACAGCTCTCTACCAAGTATCATGCACGTGGGATGTCCTCAAAATTATCGACTATACCCTAAACCTATAATACCCTAAATAAACCAACACACTCGATGGATCAACCTTTATCGTCTCTAATACCTAAAACGGATATATCATAGACAATAGCTTTAATTTCTCTTTCCTAAATTATAATGTCGTTGCGGCCCATTTCACTAAAAAGAAATTTTAGTATAGATGGTGAAAATTCTCTTAAAAAGTTGGGATTTACTAAAATTTGGGTCTTGTTTTTTTGGCTGAAAAGAGGTGAATTGAAATGAACTGAATTTAATGGAGCTGAATTGGAGTACGAATTAATTTGAGAAGATATGAGTTGAATTGAACTGAATAAAGCCGAACTGAACTAAAATAAATTGAAATCAAATTAAGTCCAAAGGAACAGCTCTTATTAAAATTTTGTTTGCCATTCGCCATTTACAGGTTTAAGGGATAATCTATAGTAGCCGTCACCAAATTATTTTGAAATTAAAGCTTTAGATTGGCTACGTTTTTTATTTATATAATTTATTTCAATAAGAGATGAACACAAAAGCAAAAGGGTAGAGTGAAGTTATTTTTAACAAATTAATGACTGCATTTATGAGTACTCCCTACGTTCAATCATCTAAATTTCTCAAAATGAATAATGTACCTTATTAAGGATTTCTAAGTGAATAATGTAACTTAGTGGAATTTTCGATATTTAGAGTATCTCTGTTTCTTTAGGATTACCTAAATTTTTAATTTAGAAGACCCAAAACAACAGATGGGGAGAAACTGGTTGAATAAACAAACCTTGGAAAAAAGGATTATACATCTGTGCAATAGCATTGTATAGCTATATTAAAATTTAACTGAGTTTGTGTGTATTTTCTAAGAATGTTTTGAAATTTCTAAGTTACTTCCTCCGCTCAATCATTTGTTTACTTTTTTCTTTTATTCTTTGTGAGATGTATTTAAATCAAAGGTAAAATAGATAATTGGGATGAAGGGAGTATATATTTTAATTTTCTGACATCAATATTCAAATTTAATTGAACTTATATATGTATTATTTTGAGTTACATTATAAGTTTTTAAGTTTTACATTAAAATTCATAAAGTATATATATCACAGTTCGAAAAATTTATTATAAAGCTAAATTATGTTTACTAATGATTTATATTGTCTCAAGCAAAGTACACTTATTAGATTACCGAAATTCGTAGAGTAATAGAGAAAGGTTACAAATTCTAGATCCCGAAAGCAATAGAGAGAATTCAAGGTAGAAAGTGAGTTTAACATTAGATAATAGAGTGTCTTAATAAGTTGTGAGAGCCTTAGAAGCATTCTAGGGTGATTAGCAATCTCAGAGGACCTTTTCACTACCCTTAGACTGATATTTGCGACCGATCTTTGACCCTAACTGAGACCGATAGCTTTCCATGGTGAACTGACAATCCTATTCCCTTCTTCGTATATTTTACATCTTAAATCAAAGGTAAACAAATGATTTTAATTATTACTCGAGCTACTTTAATATAAGAGTATATATTCTAGTTTTTTCTACACTCCATCACATAGTAAACAAATACTTATGCAAGGCGACGTGATACAAATATATATTATAAAACAGATCATCTTATTCACTACTCCGTACATTTTAACATTTATCGATGTTAGGGTGCAAATTCAAGTTCCACATTGATAATGTAATGGTGAAAGATCATCTTTATAAGTGTCCACATTATAGTACATCATTATGAGCAAACTGGTAAACTAGTTAGTTGCAACTCAATTTAATGGTACTGGTTTTGGTAACTGGAAACACTCCATGATGATTGCTCTTTCGGCTAAGAACAAGCTTGGGTTTGTTGATGGCAGTATTCCACAACCAATTGCAACTGCTACTATCGCAAGAAGTTGGTAAAGGCGTAATGACAGTTTTTTTCTGGATCCTGAATTCTATATCACCAGAAACTGCAGATTCCATTCTTTATAGTCCTACATAATAATATGAGGCCTTTTGGAAAGAGTTCAAGAGTGAATCTGTTGTCGCTTGGCCGCGGGCAATATCGTACTATTATGGACTATGAACATCGACGCAGCAGATGCCCAACAAGGGGATATCAACGCTTCCGCGCAAAAAATAGTATCAGAGCTGAAGGTTCAACTTGGGTCAATGCCCCATGAAGTACAAATGGTGGAGCTTGGAGAGCGGAAAAGATAGCATTCGCGAGTCACGGACACGCGGACTCGATCTGGCAGACTGTTTGCAAATCTCAAGTCCATGGATAGTAAGTTCATCAAGTCAAGACTTGAAGGTGGCGTACACTATAAGGCATGAAACTCCTAGCTCGAGGTGGAGCCTGGAGTAAGCCCGGTTTAGTGCAAAATAAATGAAAGACGCCCCAAGTCTTATGGGATGCTAGAGACTGTTTGTGTATTATAACTATAGATCAGGTGGGCCCTTATCAGGTTGGGTGTAACCGGTATGATGGGTCATTTCCAGGTTGGATGCCAATAACTGTTGTGTTCTACGACTTCTGAAGCGACAGACCCGATCGAGGGTATATTGGAGGCAGAGGATTTCGATATGCATGTGTGGCAGAGTCCAGTGTGGGACACATGGACATGCAGGATCATGAGCATGTGAAGACCACTCACTTGACCAGGCGGTGAGATGTGGTACAGACATAGCTCGGTAGCGCATGGTGTGTTAGTTAAGAGGAGGTTATCAAGACTTAGTGAAGCTTGGGGTGCCTAGAAATTGGTTGAGGCTGTGCGGTGTGGGAGTTTTCCATAGAGCTCAAGGTTCGAATTAAGATGACAGTCCACGATTTGAGGGAAGCATCGTATACCTACCAAAGATAACCAACGGTCTCTAACTAATATAGCTAGGGAAGTCAGGATCATATCCACAGGGAGACTAAAAGTGTTCTACTTGCTAACTAAAGTCCGTCTTGGTAACAAATCGGGGGTTGTTTTGATTGTTTGCTAAACTAAGAGTAGTGAAGGAAAGAGAAATAATAGAAAAGAAAAGAGTATAAAAATATATGGAGAAGGGACGAACTAGGATGGTCGGTTCACTATGAATGTCTAACGGTCAAGTCTAGGTCACAGGTCGGTCACAAATATCAGTCTAAGGAGTAATGAAAAGGTGCTCTCGGATCGCTAATCACTCTAGAAAGCTTCTAACGGGCTCTCGTAACTTATTAGGGACTCTAATGTTTGTAGCCGGTCTAACTCTCACCATGCTTTCGACCTTAGGTCGGAGGTTACCGGTTCAATTAATCAATCATGCGCATTAACTACTAATCACAATATGATGCTACAATTAACATTAAAGACAACATATAATTGACCAATCTAAGCCCTAATTAACAACCGTCATAAATTCATGGCTCCCCCAAATCCTAGCGAAGAAATTAGCTACGCATAACGGAATTAACAATGACAACAATGATAATAATGAGGTAAGAATTCATGATGGAGGAATAATAAAAGAAATCAAACATAAAATTATAACTAATAAGGAAGAAAAAGGGAGTAAACAAAATAGAGAAAGATGAACGAAAGATTAAATTAAATTACCAATAATCTGGAAGAGTAGTAGGAGAGGAAGAGAGATTACAAAAAGTCTAGATCTAAAAAGTTTAGAGAAGGTTTTACGTAATAGAGTTTCTAGCAGTCAAAGGTAGAATAAGAGATAACCTAATGAAATAAAATTACAAATTTTTTATACTAAGTCCAAATAATAGAATAATTAAGTAGCTAGTAAGCCCAAAAGATGAGCTGAATCACGGCTAACTGTCGACGACCAAAACAAACTTGTCGATCGATAGAAAAACATGTCGATCGACCAAAACAGACTTGTCGATCGACAGGAAAACATGTCTATCGACACAATTCAGCAACTTCTAAACGCCATCTTCCTGTGTTTAACGTCATTGTCGATAGACAAAGAACAAAATCTTCAATGTTTGATTGAGTCTGTGTCTAGTGGCAATGTCTAACGACATATAACCCCCTGTCTATCGAAAATAGTAGCAGGTCGATAGACAACATGTATAAAACTCAATTTCTTGTTCTCCTAAGCTCGTCTAAACATCTCTAAGCTTCTCTCTTATTCCATTACCGAACGGATTTGGCTTCTCAATGTAGAGATGAGTCTCAAACCTGCAAAAGACATGAAACACACCCAAAGTAGCAAATACGGGAGGAAAGAGAATGAAATAGTCATATAAGCTCATAAAAATGTGTGCCAAACAAATGAATAAAAGCATCTAAAAGGCACGCATCAGAAGCCCAAGAGTAAATCCGTGAGTGCTTGACCTAAAGTGGACAATATCGTACTATTATCGACTGTGGACACCGGCGCAGTAGATTCCCAACAAAGGGATATCAACGCTTCCGCACAACAATTGACCATGTTGTATGTAATTGTAAACCGTTTTAATTCAACGCCACAGTATTGTAAAACCGCTTCATAAAGAACTAACTATTATTTGTATGCAAGAGCTAAAGAAAACTTATATGTGACGAATAGTACAATATGAATTGAGGATGATGTGGAACCATAAATAACCATGACCACATAAAACAAACAAGCAAATTCAGAAAGATTATGAGTATAAACTATATACTTGATCGATCAAAACAAAGTAGCAACTGTATCATTGATCAATAGTTCTAGTCTCATCAAAACTCATTATCTATAACAATAATTGTATAGCATTAAAATCATTTTCATGACAGAAATAAATGTCACAAATTAGTAAGTAGGAGTAACGTCGTAATAAACAAGAGTCAATTCAATATACATTCTACAATATACGACACTTAAACGCACGTACTAGATAGTGCCCACATTAAAGCTTAAGTCCTTAAAGTCCACACAAAGGGTCATTCTTATATAGTGAATACATCCATTTTTAAGGTCAATATTATTCAAATCACAAATTCTTTTTTTAAAAACAGGTACTGTCCGTATTAAGCTTAGAACGAATCAAATATATCCATGTTGGATGAATAAGAGAAAAACATAACGTATTTAAAAAGTATCCATATGGTTGATATTTGACTTGTTTTAAGTTTAAGATGGATAGTGTCGTCTTACGCAAGACTAGTAGTTGTATTCAAATAAGATTTTGATCAAATAATTTGGAAAACTATAGGGCAGTCCTTATTATATAAGGTCACAATTCTATTTTGGTAGCTTTTGGTTTAGTTCAATAATTGTTGTACTATTTCGAGTATGTCCTTTCGTATTCTACACTATATGTTAAGAGCAAAAATTTAATCAACCATGCATGCATGATGCATGTTTGGTTTCATTAGATTTGATAGTTCCATCTATAAATGACTTTTTATTCCATCAAATCCCAAAACTTAAATCAATAGGTGAGGTTATTATGTTGCTCGGACTCGATTAGAAGTATCCGATATAAATGCATGTTTAAGTGTTAGATTTGTATAGATAATACGAGTAATTTAAAGTGTGCATGCATGAAATACTCTATTTGTGAAAATGAATCAGGTAAACAAATGATCAGGAAAGAGAGAGTATATTTTTAAGCGGAAATATCATGGTGTTTGTGTTTTGAGGCCGTACAATTTCCAGGAAATAAAAACGTAGACGGAAATAGAAAAGTGTTCCATCGATCCTCGTGGTATTCCCAAACTTGATCACGATAGTTGAATATGACAACACAAATCATCATCCTCAAGTGCAAGTGCAAGTGCTGGTAGCCTGGTACTCATCCAAGGTAAAGTTTAAAGCTAAATAGTAACTGTATTTGGCCGCTCCCTAGAATATGACCCGGTAGCCCGGTAGGTAGATAATTAGATATATGGTGAATCAAAACCAACCCAGTCGATTGTCAACATACACACCTGATACAAATCATACAATCTTATTTGCCTCACTCAAAACCTAATTAAACTTACTTGGACCCCATCCTATCCTTAACTCCACCCAATCAATCTCAATAATCATTTAGCTTAAACCTAATTAAGGTATATGATTGATAAGGAAATGGTATATTAGATTATACTGTATAAATTATACTCCCTTATATTCTAAATAATTTTTCTTATTTTCATTTTCGTCTATTCACAATAACGGCCATATTTTTATTTTTGGTAGGTATTTGTTTGGTCCAAATTTAATTGTATGGTGAGGTAGTGTGTTTTTGTGGTCCAAATTAAATTGTAAGGTGAGATATTGTGTTTCCTTAAATTTTATGCATAAAAGGAATGAGAAAGTTTATTTATAATAAGAGGGAGTATATATGGAGAACTCCTCACACCTTGCAACCTCAATTTCTAGGCACCCTAAACATTCATCAAGTCTTGATAACCTCCCCTTAGCCGACACACCATGCTACTTAGTCATGTTTGCACCACATGTCACCGTTTGGTCAAGTGAATGCTCTCACATGCTTCTGGTCCTAGTTGTCCTATGTGTCCTTGGGAATTTGCTACACATGCATATCGAACTTTCCTATGTCAATATACCCTGAACCGGTTCCGCCACTTTAGAAGTTCTAGAACACCAATGGTCTATATCATCCAACCTTAAAAGGACCCACCAGACCTGGCAGGCTGACACCCAACTTGATAAAGGTCCACCTGATTAATAGTTCTAGTACACAAATGGCCTTTGTCCCACAAGACCTATGACGCCTTTAATCCATTTAGCCCTGAACTGGGACTGCTCAAGGACTCACCCCGAGCTAGGAGTTCAATGCCTTAAACTCTTAGAATGTAAGCCACCTTCAAGTCTTGAATCCATGCTTCTTCTTGCGTTTAGCCCAAGTCGACCTTAGGCTCTGATACCATTTGTTGTGCGGAAGCGTGAATATCTTGAGTTGGTCATGTGCTGCACCAGTGTCCATTGTCTATAATAGTAGGATATTCTCGGCTTTGGGCCAAACCCTCGCGGATTTACTCTTGAGCTCCTTTCCCAAAAGGTCTCATAATATTATATTTGGTGGGACTTATATAGATAATCTTTTATCATTAATTTACCGATATAGGACGTTAGTTTGCACCCCAATAACATTTACCATGTAACTCACAATAGGAATTAGATTAAGCAATGCACAATCACTTTACCAACTTAAACTTAGATTGACCCAAATAAAATTACAAATAATAGCCTGATTCAGATAACTTGGTTGAATTTGATTCAACATAATAATTGACTTCAAAGTTTGAAACTAGTGAGGTAGGAAGAGGTCAAATGATGTTGATCTATTAAAATTTGAAACTAGGAATGTATGAAGAGGCAAATGCATGCAATCAAACGAACTCAGTTGACACATTAAGTGTTTGTTTAACTACCTACTTTAAAAAAATAAGAAATATTTTATTCACGTGAATTGCAAAAATTAGCAGGTATTGATTACCTTAGAAACAACAGAAGGATGCTTACGAAGTTCTCTACTTTCTCAGCAACTCTAGGCTATGTCTCAATAAGGCCGGAGAAAACTGATATTTACTTCAATTGAGCAACTCAGGATATTATAGATAATATCATTCAAATCTCATGATTCAGGAATGGCAATTTACCCTTTAAACACATGGAGGTTCCTATCTCATCAAAAACACTTTTTAAGAATGAAGGCCTTAAACTGACTCACAGAATTTTGGCAAAGATTAGATCTTTGGGTTTGAGGCATCTTATGCAGGCAGATTGGTGTTATTCAACTATGTTGTAACCTCTCTTCACTCTTACTAGGCTACAATGTTTCTGTAATACTCGGTATTTTTAGTATAAGGACACTCGGTAGAGTACAGGGTACTCGACCGAGTGCCCAGTAGTGCCAGTCTGTCAGTGCTCTGGAAATGGGGAACTCGGAAGAGTACGAAGCACTCGGTCGAGTGGCCTGCACTCGGTCGAGTGGCCTGCACTCGGTCGAGTGTCGCGTACTCGACCGAGTGTCCGGTTTGTATCAGTTTTTTTAGCGGAAAGTATAAATATTAGAATGAGAAGCAGTAAATCATTATTTCACTTTCTAAACAAAACCTAGACATCGTTTACTGCTCCTCCTTCTAGTTCTTCATTCCGCGGCGCGTCTTTATCGATTTGTTGGGAGTTTTACGCATCTTAAGACCGTAATCGTAAGGGTAAGTCTCTAATCGAGTCTTTAAGCATGTTGTTGAAACCCTAATTTCTGATTTGGGGGTTTTTGGAGGGAATTTTGTCTTATTGTATGATTTGATTCGTTATAGGAGGAGACTTCATAGATGAGGCATTTTGATCACTTGATTGTCCTGAATTTGCTGATTAAGGTAGGATTTCCTACTGAGTTGACTGTATAATTGTATGCGTATTAATGTGACGGTTTTGTATTGTGCTTTATGATATGATTCTATGATTGTGATGGCGGAGTTGGTGTGGTGATGTTGAAGTTGGGTGTGATCGGTATTGTGATTGTGATATTGTTTGTGAGCCATTGTGAGAGGTGGTCTCACCCCCATTGTTCGCCTCTTGCGTTCTCTCAGCGTAGGGGAGATGTGCACATTAAGGGACTTGGGTTATTGTGGGTGGTTTAGGTGGTTGGTTGCTGTCTTCCACTGGCAGGGCTACATATTTCGGTGTGTAGTCGGTTACTTGTGATGTGGTGTGGTGATGGTGGTAATGGTGGTGGTGTGATACTGTTACATTATTGTTTACATTATTATTGTATATGGTTATTCAGTTGACTGACCCCGTTTAATGTTTTAGAAACTGTGGTGATCCATTCGGGGATGGTGAACAATTAGTTTAGCAGGTAATGACGATGATGGCTGTTGACTGCGCGGCGGGGTTAGCAGGGTGGAGTCTTTCGAGTTATATTAGCTACTGCAGACTTGTGTTTAGTTATCACTTTCATTTCAGTTTGGCTTTGTACTCCGTTTTATGGAGAGAGTTGTTATCACATTAAGTTATATTTATATTTATATTAATAATGTTTCTTATTGTTACTATGATGTTCACTGCCTCGGGAAACCGAGATGATAACATCCTTATATTTAGAGGTAGTCCTTGGTAAGATGCCTCGGAGTATGAGGGTGTTACTGTTTCATCTCTGTAACACTCCCACTAACCCGGCCAAAGTAAGTAGGAGTGTTATCATCTCGGATACCCGAGGTAGTGCATTAAAACTCCAATAAAAAAACATTTATTAAAGTCCAAAGTTCAATGATTAATACAAAATTATTTATACAATGTACAATGTCTCGAGCTACAACAACATTTCTAATAAAGTCTACATCGACTATCATATGACTACTCGACTAGACTCCGAATGTCCAAAACTCGGTCGATGTCCCCATCATTACTAAATCCAAAACCTGCAAATCCCTGCTCCTCACATAATCGAAATGTCATATGGATCATCACAGGCCACCACAATTAAAGAAGGTGACAATTTACACAGAACCAACACACGTCAGTGTCAATAACACAAATACTCACGACACAATGTAAATGAAATGCACATGAATGAAGCACACATATCACATACCTCCTCCAAACCCGACTCAAAATTCACCTCCACTCGGTGATAGCATCGCAATACCGCCACCACCCCGCTGGGTCGCAGCCTGGAAAGGTATCCGCATCGCAACACGGTATACCGAGCCTTATTCGCGACCGAGATCCCTGCCAGATTCGCATCGCAACACGAATCCCTCCTCTTCATATCATTAACGTACACGTCCTCCTTGAAGTGAGACGGTCTCCCGAACCGCCGCATTCTCTTCACCACCGCAACACAATCAGAACTCCACCAACATCTACATATAACACAATATGCAACACAATATGTCAAGTATACTACTTTCTCATTTTCCATGAATCTCAAGTATGTCATGACTCTATATACCAACAATTACCACAATTACTTAAGACACAATTACCAATTCTCATGATACGACGCATTCCAATAATTATTATGAGACTAACAACACAATGACTTATGCAAGCATTCGTACTATTAAAACCGAGTAGGGAAACCCTACCTCCAAGAAATACTCCAAGCATAAGCATAAAAATAGAAGTCCTCCTTTATGAAGTCTCCCCACACAATTAACCAAGTAATTCATATCACAATCATGTCTTACAACAATATAATACATACAATCCTGTAATATAATCATCTAATTACTCAAATCCCCAATTAATTTACCCAATAAGCAAAACCCCAAATTTCCTCGAATTTCTAGGGTTTGGGTAACAATTAAAGAGATTAAAAGAATAAATAAGGACTCACAATATGAAAAAGGCAAGGAAAAGATGAAAGATGGTGTTAAATCTTTAAATCCAAGGTTGAATCTTCTCAAAAGATGATAGGAAAGCTTTAGAGAGAGTTTGAGAGAGCTTAGAGAGAGTTTTAGGGTTATAGAAAAACGCAAAAATACTGTTTCACGACTTATATAGCACTCACCAAAAACATGGAACCGAATTCCACGTTTTATAGGAATGAACTAGAGTACTCGGTCAGAGCACTCAGTCGAGTGCACCGGCCACTCGGTTGAGTGGCACCTAGTCAGACCTTGTGTCAAAACCCAGAACACACTCGATCCACCACACTCGGTTGAGTACGCTCTCTTACTCGGTCGAGTGCTTCCTAAAAATCAGGGTTATTACAATCCCAAATGGGATAATGAACAAGATTATTGATTCTATATGTAGAAATTATCTCTGGGGTGGTAAATACTCCTCCCAAAGAGCTCCTAATATCAGTTGGGAAAGATGTTGTACTCCCAAAGAGGAAGGGTGTATAGGGATTAAGGCTTCTAAATTGTGGAACAAGGTTTTATTAGGTAAATACACTTGGTGGTTGACTGTTATAATTAAAAAAGATCATTTATAAGTCAACCATGTCTATATGAAGAATAGTGACTCGCGAGGCTATAAGGCACCTATAGATAGCGGCTGATCATGGAGGAAGATAGTGCAAGTAAAGAAGCTATTCGAAAATGCTTGTGTTGATAATCTCTAGCTTAACAACACCAATGAGTATACTGTGGCAGTAGATTACCAATGGCGGAGGACTGAGTACCCAAAGGTTTCATGGAGGTATGTATGTTGGAATACCTTGAATGTTCCTCATAGCTCCTTTATTTTCTAGGTTAGTAAGCATCATAGACTACTTACCAGAGACATAATCATTGGGATGAGATTTGGACATGATGCAACATGTTACTTGTGTGGAGTTTTTCTTAAATGCCATGAGCATTTGTTCTATACCTGTGAGTTTAGCAAAATGTGCATCAGGTTGGTTCAAAAGAAGTTGTGAGTCACTTTTCCTGGTCAACACATGATTAAGTGGTATTCAAATGGGAGAGGAAAGAGTAAATTTCAAAGGAAGTTTGTTTGCGCTTGTTTTGTTGGCATAAGTAATGTTATTTAATTTGGACTGCCATCAACAATGCAAGGAATAGGAACCAGGTGATCAGACCTAAAGTTATGGTGCAACAAACATACATGGAGATCAGGTAAAGATTGGCAAGGCTAAATACAAGTAAATGTAAACAACGAGATAGACATTAGCTGGAAAGAAAACAATGATTATTCATTTAGACATAGATGTATTGTTGATCTAATGTATATATCATATATATGATATAGTAAACAATGGGATGTAATGGTTTTTTTTAACTTAATATATTCTCACTCTTCATTAAAAAAAATATATATCTATTTACCATT
This sequence comes from Silene noctiflora, assembly GCA_009801015.1. Classification (NCBI taxonomy): domain Eukaryota; kingdom Viridiplantae; phylum Streptophyta; class Magnoliopsida; order Caryophyllales; family Caryophyllaceae; genus Silene; species Silene noctiflora. The sequence goes on from VHZZ01005394.1 coordinate 24,119, forward strand.
GCTTTAATTTATAGTTTTTATGTTTAGTTGTTAATATGATATTAGCTGGAAAAATATGTAAAATGTGAGATAACCTACTTATCAAGACTAGCTCAGAAATACATAAATGTCTATATACAAACATAAAAAAAGTGAAGATCTATTTTAATTTTGGTATAGTGATTTCGAGTAGTTATTTTAGTGTTGGACTGTTCGTAGCTTTTGGGCTGATACTGTGAGTTTATAAATATTAATGTCTATCAACCTATCAGGCCTCTGATCTTAATTTTTGAACAAATTTTTTCCAGTTTTTTATACTTACAAATATTATTGAAGTTTCAATCTTAATGAAATCCTGTGGTAAGAGGACAAAAAACTTTCTTAAATAAACAACATTAAAGACTTATCACCATTAAATTAATGGATAAACCGAATAGATGGAACATCTGGTCCATCCACTCATCTCCTTACAGTCTCACCTGCTTTTAGTTACTCTTCAGAAGAAGCCTTTGTTGGCTTATCCGGGGTTAAAGCTAAATTAATGCGAGTCGAGAGAGAAACAACCCAGATCGTACGCTAAATGATACTATGCAATTTGGAACTTCTCCATTTATTAAAAGAAATGGAGGACCCTTTTCCTTTCAACGCTTAATATTTCATCAAACAACGATCTAACGTTCCGTATTTTATACGACAAGTAAAGGGAAAAGCAATTAAAAAAATAAATGTAATATTATATTAATTTGTGGGAGAGAAATGAACCCTTCATTTTTTTTTTAGAAAATATAGAGGATCTAAATTCAATTCTCTGATAGCTTGCTGAAGATATTAGGCTTTGTTTTTGTTATTGAGATGCGGTCATTTTAACTCAATTGTTTGGATTTTATTTTTAACTTGTTTAATGCCTAAAAATTGTATAAATATAGTAATTTAACTTCTTATAAAAACTAGAAGTCACCTATGATATGATAATTTACTAACCAACCCTCTATTAGATCGTTTATACTTTAGCTTTAGGGGCGTTTTAAACAAATGGAACCCCTGTGCATAACAAAAAATTGAAGCTCCAAATATAAATATATAAGTGTAGTATACTTCGAGGGTTGTATTGAATTTTATTATCAATAAAATTTATAAATTTGGTGATCAAAACAGGAGACCGCGCCCGTAACTATCCAGGGTCTTAGACAACCCTGCTTAGCTTCCCACATAAATCAACTAAATTTATTCCTACGGAAAGACACAAAAAAGTTAAACCAAATTCACAAAATTTTGTATACAAATTCTAAATTCATACAAATCATAAATCCCTCCCTGAAATAATGGATACGATAGTTTGTGTACCTAAATATAACCTCATATCCAAAACTTGTCTTAAGATTTGATATTTTATTTTTAAGACTAATTAAGATTTTCATATTTGTCAACTTTATTTCTTGTTTAATGTTCACACCCATACAAAATTTATACCAGGTTGCAAAACGTCGTCGACGTTTTATAACGAATCGTCGATGCTTTTAAAAAAAAGACCAAACTACCTTTGCTCACTACTCTATCCTCTCCCAAATCCTCCCAGACAACAAAATTAAAAAAATCAAGACTTTGTTAATCAGATTCAATGTCAAACAACGAATTATCTAAATCAACAGATAGCGACGAATCATCAGTAAATTAACTAATTAACTACTCAATGTAATTTTTTTCGTTTGAATCGGACATTGCCTAGTATGAATCGGACATTGTAATTTGATTTTTTTTCGTTTGAATCGCACATTACCTAGTATGAATCGGATATTAAGATCTCTCCAAGAAATTCACATTCGTTAACGTTGAATCATTGTTTGCCTAGTACGAATCATTACTTGCCTAGTATGAATTGAATTGTATTTTTTTTTTTCGTATCGATGGACTTGAATCTAGTTGTCCCTAATGGACATGGATAATGAAACTCAATGTCCCTAATGGACAGAGACATTGATCATTGTTTGCCTAGTACGAATCATTACCTGTCTAGTATGAATTGAATTGTATTTTTTCGTATCAATGGACTTTGAATCTAGTTGTCCCTAATGGACATGGACAGTGAAACTCAATGTCCCTAATGGACAGAGACATTGCTACCTAACGTCGGGTTTGGGCTAGGACAATGAATGTACACGTCCAACTCGAGATAAACGCCAACAATCATTGTCCTTATCCCACACGGACACCCAAATTCAATGTCCATGCTCATAAGAGACACCCACAATCAACGTCCCATACTAATGGGACGTGTACATTCATTGTCCTAGTCCAAACCCGGCGTTAGGTATCAATGCCTATGTCCATTAGGGACATTGAGTTTCATTATCCATATTCATTGGGGACATTGAGTTTCATTGTCCATGTCCATTAGGGACATTGAGTTTTATTTTTCATGTCCATTAGAGACAACTAGATTCAAAGTCTATTGATATGAAAAAAAAAATACAATTCAATTCATATTAGGCAAGCAATGATTCAACGTTAACAAATGTGAATTTCTTGGAGAGATCTTAATGTCCGATTCATACTAGGCAATGTCCGATTCAAACGAAAAAAATCAAATTACATTGTCTGATTCAAACGAAAAAAAATTACATTGAGTAGTTAATTAGTTAATTTACTGATGATTCGTTTCTATCCGTTGATTTAGATAATTCGTTGTTTGACATTGAATCCGATTAACAAAGTCTTGATTTTTTTTTTAAAATTTGTTGTTTGGGAGGATTTGGGAGAGAATATAGTAGAGAGAGTAGGTAAGGGTAGTGATGGTTTTTTTTAAAAAAAAAAACGTCGACGATTTGTTACAAAACGTCAACAACGTTTCACAGCCCTTCAACAAAAGTTGTTTTACTTATCCTCAACTTGCAATTGAGATTTTTAAAATAAAGTAAGACTTAAATCAAACGAGTGTTTGAATTTTTATTTTTTTTCACAAATTATAAAGTAGGACAGTTTTACACCATAAGACGGTCCATATTTGTAACAAAACTACTTAAGCAAGCTAATAAATAAGTTGTTTTTTATAATAAAAAAAATCATCTTAATATTTTTTTTAAAATATATTTTTGCCAAAGTGAAGCACAAAAGACGGGCCATTGAATATGTCAAATATGATTGGTACATAAGGGAGTGGTGAATACATGCAATTGACTGTTTTAGTTTTCGTATGAAATAAGTTCTGACAATGTAGACATGTAGTTAGCATTGTAGCCCTATTTTTATTTTCATTCAAATCTGAGTCACCATTTTTTTAGGGCATATCACCACTGTAAAGGGTCTCAATAAACGACTCGTATCATTGCAAAGCCACTTCCCTTTTCTCATTAAAACATGCCACATTTTCTTTCTTGTCTAGTGTTATAAGTAATAATAAGAATAATAATAATTTATTTTATTATGGAGTACCATATCATAATAATGGGACATATAATCATTTTTATGTTCTAACTTTATAACTATAACACATGGGTTGATCTGTCCAACAAACCGTAAACTATGACTTAAAATAGCTAGTCCGTGTGTGTGTGTGTTAACTCGCCTCTTTATATTAGTCATTTGCTTTCTTTGTTTCACATTCATTTAAAAAATTATACTTTCAAAATGTTATCCAACTTCCCGTATTAAGGCTCATTTGGCACGACATATCAGATAGCTTATTTGACTAAAGTAATTTATTTGACCAAAATTTCAACTACCGGATTTTTTTTTGCGAGTGTTTGACAAGTAACTTATTTGATCAAATAAGCTATCTGAAATGAAATGCGACATATAGTAGCATTTGATATTTCATGTATCTGAAATAAATTATCTTCCTTTTATTACCCCTTCAATCTATAATATTAAATAATTAAATATCTTTTTACGTCATTTTATAAAAAACTCAGTTACCTTTTCAGTTAGTTTGTCAAACATTTTTATATAATTAGTTACCTTATTAGATCTGACTTTTCAGTTACACCTTATTAGTACCTTTTCAGGTTTCAGTTAGTTTTTCAAGTTCCGGCTACCTTTTCAGCTAGTTTTGTCAAACAAAGCCTAAATTAGTATAAAACAATATACTTTCACATATATATTTATGTACTATTAGAAGTTTCAGTAGGTCTTCCGAGACACAATCTCTCACTAAACTTATTGGGAGACAAATTACAAGTTGATGGAAAAAGGTATGAAAAGAAATAAAATGGGTACGCATACTACAAAATGGGGTGCCTATAAAAATGGTTACAATATATGATAAAATAAGTACAATTGGATTGAAAACATGTACGAAACGAAATAGATATTTTGAGCCACAATCAATAATAGAAAGTGATGCAGGAACAATGGGTGATAGCGAAGTATTGGAAATGAATCAGTCAGAATGCGGGACAGTGTACACTCTCCAGGACTGTCCAACTTGCTTCAGTGTTATTCTGGCGTGTTCAGATGTTTACTTGACATCCAAAGTAGTGATGTTGAGGCTTCTTGTATAAGGAGTCATATCCTAGTATGTTTAGAGTTTAGGAAAAAGTACTATACAGTACCTTAGTTTATTTTATTTGAATTAATTATTTAATTAAAAGTTGTTGTAATACTTTCCTAAAAATTTTAGGAAAGCTCTCCTAATTCTAACTAGCTTGATAGGCAAGTAATTTGTGTTATGGTAAGAGATGGAAACTGACATAGGCATTGTTAGGTCGTTCCATATTAGTATAAATAAGGATCGTGTATGTTTATTTTTCATATATCGAATAAGAATCAAAATTGAGTTTTAAACTTAATTGCTTGCGAGCATTCCTTTTTAGTCTTGCGAGATTAGTGTCTTTTCTTCCTTGAGAGGTTGAAACCCTAGTGTTTAGGTTGATCCTTGCGAGGTGAGAGTTATACACAAACCTAGTCTTAGTTGAGGGGTCTTGCGAGATTTTCACAACTAATTCATATCCCTTTAATTTTCGTGCACCTATTATACATAAAAAATACCAAAAATACAACATATTCCGCTGCGATTTTATTAAACTCAGACATTCAGAGGTCATTCGAACAGTCCGACGATCTGTTCAATCTTAGTTCGAGTTATTTTACATAAAAAAGGGTACGAAAACATATATAAAGGACTACGATAAATGGGTCTCTAAACAGCTTAGTAAAAGACCGTCTCTTCAAAGTTTTTGTCTTGACGTTTTACACCTTCCTTTTAAAAAAAAAACATTTATAAAAGAAATATTTCGGAATGTGAGGAGTATAAGGCCTCCTTAAAACTAATACTATTTGAAATAAATTCAACTAAATTCAACTAAATAATGAGTTAAGAATTAAACTTAACTTCTAAAACATAATTGAATTAAACTGAAATGGATTAAACTTAACCGAAACTAAGTCCAAAAAACCACGATCTATGTATATCGCATAGGTCACATCTAGACCTGTTAAATTATGAACTGGCCTGTTTTTCAGGGTTAAGACCCGAAACTTTGACCCGACAACCCGTTTGATCCCAACCCGAAATGTCACGTTATTTTAGGGTCGACACGTTGGGTCAAAAGTAAATTAAGAATTTTATTTAAATATTATATTTGAAAAAATAGTTAAAAAAATATTTTTTTTCAATACTTAAAATTACAAACACAATTAAAAAGTCAGTTCTATATAACGTTTGTAATATTTAATAATAAAATAATTATTAAAAAAATTCATTTTAATAATTATGTCAATATAATTAATGTCAACATTGAATATGATTAAAATATTAATTTTATATATGTTTTACTTTTTAAAAAAAAAATTGATTAAAAAATCGATAAAAAAAGGCGTTAAAAATTATTTTTTGACCCGTATTCTGACTCTAATTCGATCTATAACCCGTATTTCCAGACTCATATCTAACCCGACTCGTATTCGACTCGACCTGTATTTTGACTTGACCTGTGTGACCCGACCCGGGACCCGACTTGTTTAACAAGCCTAATCACATCATTAGATAAAAGGTTTTTTTGGTAATATGTAGGTAAATATATAAGGAAAAATTGTCATCAATTTCCAGTGCGTAAAATAGCACCTGAAATCCTGAATACAAGACTTATGAGGCTGGCCCAATTAAGGCTTTAGCCCTTGTCAACCTATTAATAAGACAACAAACCCTAGATAGAGTTATGTTATCCTTACAACAAAAATAGATGAACAAATCATTCTCTCTCTTCCTTACATCTTTTAGAACTGCTCATCTTCATTCTCTAAATCTTTGATCTCAAGACGAAGATGTTCAATCCATCTCCTGTCCTTTTTCTCAACTTTGTGCATCATCTCCTGGAATTTAATCCTCATCTCCTCAACCATTATCATGGTGATTTTATCCGGTCTGATCAAATGTCGTTCATATTTGCAAAGATTATGTTGACACCATACCTGATACATGCAAGCATTCAATATGAAATTGATCACGTCCAGTTTCATCCTTGAGCCTCGTCTTGTCATTCTCCAATTTAGGACATCATGAGTAGGTAGAATGCTACCTAGCCAGGTTTATGTGTTTGCAATGATTTGTCTATTATGCGGGCACTTGAAAAAGAGGTGATCAATATCTTCTCTCTCCTGACCACACAAATAACAGGTATCATCTTCGCTGATCCCTAAGTCTTTCAGTTTGGCTTTTGTGTTCAGTTCATTGTGATGATAATCCACGCGAGAGTATAGTATGTTTAGGAATGGTCCATTAGCTCCAAATGAGCTTATACCATTTGCTAGCTTTCTTACTCTTATTTTGTAGACATTCATAGCCTTTTGAAATTGTGTATTCTTGCCCCCCTTTGAGTAGACTAGTTATGCTATTGGTAATGAGTTACTAAAGTATCTTTTACCTGGAAAATTTTCCTCCAATACCAACTAGAATCATTGGTTGGAGTATAATATTGCCAGACAACATCTTTGACCTTGAAGAAACCAAACATATTTCTATTAAGTTTTAGGGAATAGCTTACGGTAGTCACACATTGTAAAACCCAATCCCCGATCTGTTTTTAAAATTTCATGGCTATCATTAGCTGCTCCAGGAACCTCCATTCAATGGTGTCTTTCTGGAGATCCATTTTAAACAGACACCTAGGGGGCAATACACTCCATGTCTTCCATTTTAACATTCTCTTTGGCCAATTTAATGGCTCTCATTAGCTGCTCCAGGAACCCCCATGTCTTCCATTTTAAACAGACACAGAGACACACTTAACATCCTCTTTGGCCAATTTTATGTCAGGTTGCCAAGGTTTAATGAGCATTGGCTTATTATCAAATAAGAAATGACCATTGTTTAACACTGCTTGTTTTATTTCATGCTTTTGAAATCTTATCAAGAATACTCCATTGGGAATAAATGAGATCTTATCAATCTCATATTTGCTCCATATTCTCTTAAAAAACCTCCAAGATCTGCCATTGGGGATTGGCTCCCACAATAGAACCATATACCGCTTGCTGCCAATACTCAAGTTCCCCCTACACATCGGCCTGAGTGATTTGAAGTAAGTTCTCAGGTTCTTCTTCTATTATTTGGATTATTTTCCTACCATGACGTTGAAACCATGCCTCATCATTCTCCAAATCATTTTCATTTTTAGATTTTTCTTCGATGTCCTCCACCAGACCTTCATCCAGATTAATATAGGGATGCCTAGAGATGTCTGCGACTTCATGTATGCTCTTGTGTTTAAGTCCTTCATCCACATCAGGCTTCCCCATGATTTTTTCCTTTTTTAGTCGAATTATATTAGAATTATCAAAATGCTTTACTGTACTATGATATTTATTTTTATTTGGAGTGAAATATTTCTTTGCCATGGATGTACAGAAATCACGATTTTGCTAGTGCCTTGAGGAGACGACGATCTCTCTCTAGGTTAAACATCTTTTTATATGTAAATTTTATAATTCAATTTGAGCGATTTAGCAAGATCTCTGTTTCTCTCTCTTCTCTCTAGATTAGCGTGATTTTGTCTCTAATGAATATTAATTCAAATTCTAGTAAATCAATTGTTTGTTTGTTCATCTTTCACATGCTTAGCTTTTGATTATATTTTCCTTTGATTTAATCATTGTTAGTTTAGTTATTATGAGTAGCTAAGTCATTAATCTAGGGTAAAGGGGTTTAGGATTTTAGAAGGGGAGTGCTTAATTATTAATTGTGATATTGCATAAACTGTTGTTTAATTGTTGTCTTTAATCTACTTAATTGTTTTACTTATCAAAGTTAATTAACTAGTATCGCAAATTAGGATTATCACCGACCGGGTTAAGACAAATACAGGCTACGACAATTGAATATAGTAAGTTTAATGATAGTGACTGCATGTTATACTTATATCTAAAGAGCATAATTGTGTCGGCCGATCTTATGACCTTAGACAATTTAATTGACCTTTTAATTGATTAAATTCCTATCTCCGGATAACATACCTAGTGAACCCGATCTTTAAATCTCTTATTAATCTTATTGAATTCATCTTTATTACTTTTGCAATTAGTTTATAAAAATCAACCAATCAAAATCCTAGAATCTATATATATTATTAAAAGAGGCTTTTTTCGAGCGATATTAGAGCGTCCACATCATCTTTTTTAGTTTTAGGAAAGTATATTATAAGATC
>VHZZ01005394.1:62954-75566 GCA_009801015.1 Silene noctiflora
GGGAGTTGATAAAAGTTTAATTTTATTTTGAAAACTTGACATTTTAAAATAATAACAACCGAAATGTTCGAAACTTCGAATAGGTTGCTCATGATAAAATTCCGAGTTGTCAAAATAGAAGTCAAAGTTCCATCAATATAAGAATTGTGACTTAATGGGCTAACTCGTAATAGATTCGTCTTACCATAAGTAGATCTGGTAAACGGGTTTTCGATTCGATTTTTGGATTGGGTTAAATTCACGCAGTTTTACTTGGTTAATCTTAGTTTCGATTTCAATCATATTCATTTCGGTTAGCCACTTTTATCAGTTTGCGCTATTTCGAGTCGAATACAGTCCGATCAAGATCAGTTAGAAAATGAAAATGTACTCAATAACAATAACAATAATAATAATAAACTCCCATTCACCCCAATCACCAACTTCAACCTACCACCACCACTACCCCTCCCATGACCACCCACCGTCCACAGCTTGGACCGCCGTCGGCCACCGCCCTCTGCCTTCCCCTCAACTTATGACCTCTGTGGGCCATCGCCCTCCCTCTACAACCACCCACCACATCCTCCCTTCTCCTTACCACTGCGACACAATCCTCTCCTATCTGTGCGCCTCTCCCTACGACCACCACACCCAAAAATGTCATCGTCAACCCTCACCCACCCATGTCGTCAACCACCACTGAACAACCCACCTAAATAAACCCAAAACTCTAACTTAAATAAAATTAATTAGAAAAACCATGAAAGAAATATTAATTTGGTTGATAATTTGTGATTTAACGCATCAAATACCTCTTGCATATTCAATTTTATCATTAATAGTTAAATAAATTTGATTACTTGAAGTGTCGTATGGTTAGGTTTTCAAAGAATTATGTTGAGTGTTTCTTAGTTAGGGGTAGATGAATGAAAAAACTAAGTAAAAAGTACTACAATATGTAAAAAAACAGTACTTTAGAAAATAAACTAAGTTAACATATAAAACAATTATGATTCATTCCAAGATCAAAAGGAAAAAGTAATTGCACTTTATGAGCCAAGGTATCATGTGTGTTGTATTAGATGAAAACTTTCTTAATGGAACGACACTTTGTTAAACAAGGTATCATGTGTAATATTTTGAATGTATTGTGCTCACTTAAGTTTTAACACGGTTGTATTTTTAAGGATCAGATGAAAATCGAGACCTCTGGTTAAGTACTTAAGTTAAATTGACTCCCTAACAATTGATCTAGGTGTTCATGGATTCATTTGATTGTTGGGAAACACCTTCACATTGATGCAAAAATTGAAATGGCATGAAAAGGTATAAAAAGGTAATGCATTTGCATAGAAATGGGAACTCTCTTGTCATATTTTTATTGAGTAAATAAGAAGATTTAAATAAGAATCACAATTTTTAATGTCCAGTAATCAATGTAATCAATGTAATCTGTCAAGAATGAACCTACTGTCAACTATTTATTACCTTGCAGTTTATAAACTAATTCACTGGCTCTCAGAAACTAGTAATTTCTTCAACTCTTTCTTATTTACCTGAAATCAAACCAGATTAAACAGGAATCCTTAGTCTCAGGCATAGTTTAATGGTGCTACTTTCCTTCATTCTTTTTTTTTTCCAACAACAGATTCATCAGTTACCTTTCCCATGGCATTTCGAGGTAAACTTTCCCAAATATATAGTTGTGTTGGTAACTGCAATAAAGAATGTGAAAGTAATGAGAGACAATTGTATGCATACAAGGCAAGTCACTTGTAGAGTTAATGGTTTGGTTGTGTACTTGTGTATATAAACATCCCACATAAGACTCGGTATAAGTGATAGGCTTGCAGTGTTTTTCACTCCCACAAGCCACAAAGGTCTAATACTCCTTCTGTCTGAGTCATTTGTTTACCATTTTTAGAAAGGGGTATTTTAATCAAACGTAAACAATTGATTGGGACGGAGGGAGTAAGTAATAACTAATAAGTAATGAGAGATTGAGAATGCAGTGTAAAGATCACAAATTCCTGTATAACTGTCTTAATATGATATTTGTTACTGCTCCCTCTTTGGCAATAAGTAACCCCAATTTGACCTTTTTTCTCATCACTAAGAAGACAAATGACACTTATCTATCGAAATGGAAGTAGTGAGTACTAGAGGCCGTCTCATAGCAATAAGGTCTTATACAAGGCTTGCTATAACAAAACAACATGGGCGTCTTAGTGTTGGAAATATGAAAAAAGGGCAGCACTACAAAGAATGGTAAAAGGCAAAATGTTGTAGTATACCTTGTAAGGAGCAAGTTTCTCTTTTGCCCATAGGACGACCTCTTCCAGAGTTATAGCGGGTTTTGACTCTGCTTGTCGTTTCTTCTTTGTTTCTTCCCGTGGCACAATTATTGCGCACACTGCTTCTCCGTAGGTCTTATCGGGCAGGCCTAACACACAGCACTCGGAAACAGCAGGATGCTACGAGGAGAGCCAAAAATGATGTTAAGATCAAATGGGTTGGTTCCCTTAAAAATTCACCAACTCCATTATGATTTGAATATGAATGCTAGGATGAGTGTTGTAATGATATAAAGCATTTCGTATATAAAGTGGCCTCGTGAAAATATTACTGTCATGAGACCGAGCCATATTTCCTGATTAACAGGACAATTACTTTTACTTTAGTGGGTTCATGGGTGGAGTTTTTAGTTAAATGTTGGTCTCATATTATATTAATATTAGACCGTCTTCAAGAGGCTAATTGCTTAATTATAGGTTTGATACATCACCTATCAGAGATTTACATATCCGAATGCAGTGTATTCTTAAACATATTAGTGACGACTCACCTCTAAAAGAATTGCTTCAATCTCTAATGCAGATAGTTTGTAACCACCAACCTTCATGATATCAGCACTTGTTCCTTTTTTGACAACAAGTTAAATGAATCAAATACAAGCACATCAAAGCAGGACGAGGGATGTCAGTAATGGAGAGATAATGTGCCCAAAACACTTGTGTTTTATACAGCTTGACAAGATAAAAGGTGAGATATTCTCCAAAAACATGAAGAATTTTAACATGAGAGTCAGAAAATACTACAATTCAAATAAAAAGAATTTGAACAATACATTGGATTAGACCACCAATAAAGAACAAATTCAAATTAAATCTCTACTGAGTATCATCACCCCGGTGCCTATAAAGAGCTTCAAAAATGAGGGGAAGGTTGTATGCGGTCACCCCCATCATAAAAGAGAGATCGTTCCCAAGTGATCCATAACCGAAAAAAGAAGCATAAAGGATTTATGAGCGATTTTAATTCAATCCATTATACCTACTAGCCAACATAATACTTTTTTAACTATTTTACTCGAGAACAATTTTTCTTTGACCGTATTGGTGGATTACACCTAAACGGATTCAGATGATTATTCTTGTTAGCTGACTTGTTGTAGAGCTTTGGCTCCGTCGGAAATAGATGGACATGATGTTGGTGCAACTAATGCAAAAAACGAACATTTGTTCGCAATAAAGCCACAAAATACATTGTAACGGCTCACAAAGGCAAAGATATAAGGTATTTGACATAATGTACGTCAGATTGAGACGCAGACATTCGATGATGATCATATATTCAATAATGAAATCCCCTATCTACTAAAAGATAAAGTGAAACGGCAAATTTTGCCGTTTAAAACATGACAACCTACAATTGGACCTAATTTTTGTAATCTATTCTATAGGTATGGTGAGCTACAAAAGTGCCTAATGTATTACGTTAAAATATTTATAAAATTCAAAAGGTCACAAGCTGCATAGATTGGTCGTGCATACGATATGCCTCCAATAGTTTTATGATAAAAAAATTCATTTACTTATTATCATTAAGTTTTGGCTAAAAATTATGCAAAATTTACAAATTTATAAAATAATATCATTAGTTTTGTGGTAAAAAATACATTTTCATTAAAATACACATTAGTTGTCATTTAAAATCTTTAAGTATGCTAAGTAAAACTCTATATATACTGTGCTAGTTAATATCAAAGAGAAACTACAATGGACAACGACCGCTACCGCCCTACATACATCACCCTCCACCGTACACCACCTTCTTTAGAGTTATATTGTGTTCCTTAAATTTGGATCTAGGTAAATGAAGATGAACCCAAGTGTAGAATAATGGTGGTGCAAAGGTATGCTGGTGGTGGTGCGAAGGTGGTACCAATTGGTAATGTTGGAGAGGAAGTGGTGATGATGGTGGGGCGAAAGGAGGTCAGCGGCTCTTAGTAGGGCGAACGTGGTCTGGTGGAAGCCTGGTGGTAGGACAGTCTAGTGGTGGGGGTATGGAGGTGGGCGAAATGAAAATACAAAACCGTATATTGGATATACAGAAACCGTATAATACGGAAAAACCGGATATATGGTTTCCAGATATACAGAAAATCCGTATCGGATAATATCCTAGATTTTAAAATTTTAAAAACCGGATATCCGAGCCGGTTTACAAAACCGGTTCGGATATCCGGTTTTGCTCACCCCCTGAATTTATTTATATAAACCACCAATATTAGCAAATGCGAAAACGATGTTAGTATTAAACAAGCTGTCAGTGGGGAATAAAACTTGGACTAAAGGTTGGATCATTAAGTTATAGAGTTAACAAAATAACACCAAATGGTTGACTTCGAAACATGTTTGGTCATGAGTAATTGTCATTGGTATATACTACGTAATGCTAGACATCTATCAGGTACTTGTAAGTTGTATCCTGACAACGAAGTTTATAACACCACTATACCTAGATGTGCCTGTGTAGTACTAGAAGTTGTAGTTTCCTCATGTAAAACAGCTAGCATAATAAAACATAAAACATAAATTTACATGAAAATGTTCTTTTCTAATAAAAAAGACCTTTCCAGTAAAAGCCAACTGAGCTGAAACAACACATTATGCTGTATATTTTAAGCTGACCATCTATAGAAAATTGGCTGTAGATCGAAGGAACTTACTTCCCAATATTATGAAGTAACCATCCCCATCCATAGTTACAGCATCTCCCGTCTTGAAAAAACCATCATCGGTAAATGAGCCTCTTGTCACCTACAAGTAAAATTTATGAAAACCAGCACAAACATAAAGCAACCATTTATTGATCCAGATTGGCAAAAAGAGCTTTTACTATAAAATCTACATGAAAAGGAATTAAAAAGTAGTTTTTGAACTAACCACATACCTCAGGCAATTTCCAATATTCTCTAAACAAAGAAGGGCTTCTCACACAAAGCTCACCGACATCTGTTGAATTCCCAGTATCATCTTCTGCAATGATCTTGACCTGTCGATAAAAAATAATCTTTTGAGTAAAGAAGATAAATTGTCAAGGATAATTTTGACAACTGTAAGAGGTCCGAAAAACGTTATATCTCCAATCAAAAACCAGTAGAGAGATTATTTGGAAATTAGAAAGGTAGGAGTAATAAAGCATATCATCAACCCACTCTGCCCAGTGCCCCCTAGAGTGAGTCAGATGTATGCAGCCTTACAACTGTTCTTACTAAAAGTTGTTGACCGATAAATCAAAAATGAAGTGAGAATTGCATTGATTGACTTCTACTTCACAGCTCAAAAAGAGCAGAAACATTAGTTCCCCGTTCACTTAATTACAACATATTTCAAAGCCAAGGAATAGGGAGAGTTTCAATCCATATAAAATGAAGTTTAGGTGCGGGTACTTAGCATTACCGTAATAGACAAGAAATTACATATGTATTAAACTCTTACAGGTGACCAGAAAGTATCTTGCTAACCTCTACTCCTGGAAGTGGTTTGCCAACAGTCCCACCTTTCCTTAAACCTTCCAGGGGATTTGAAAGTGCCATAACAAACTACACATAAATGACAACAGTCAACAAAAATCATTGTGGTCAAGTATACATTTTACTAATTCTGAAATCACAGTACATAGTATACAGGATTTGAAGAGTACTTCGACAGCTAACCTCTGTCATGCCATAGCGTTCCAGAAGACGATGACCTGTAATAGTTTCCCACTGCTGCATGACAGGATAAGGGAGTGCAGAGGAACCACACATCTGGGAGAAAGTAAAATAATGTTTTATAACTAACTCCTCTGTTCTTTGGGAATAGCAAAGCTCAGATGTGTAACACAAGTGGCCAATGGTAACCGCTTGCGTGAAAAAGACAACATTATAAATACTTCTTAGCGTTGCTTTAATAATGAAAGGAATAATGATCGCATATACCATGAGGCGCAACTTGCTAGCAGCTGAGGCTGATATAACTTGTATGTCTGGCAGCATTGCTTCATAACCCTGTATTAACCGAGTATACATTGTTGGAACCTACAAAGGAAAACATTTGACATTGTCACAATCTTGGTTTTGAAAGATGCTCTGAAATTTGCTGGGGAACTTTTGTAAAATTAATCTTTCTGTTGAGGAATAACAAGATAAATCTTGCAGCAACACCCTAACACCTGACATGCTAATGCCATGTAACACAAGAGTTTGGCACACTCTAGTCTATACTTTCTCAAGATGTATGTTCATTAACATTCATGGCACCGGGAAGAAACATATTATCTAATTAATCCAGTCTTCCTCACGCATGGAAGCCCAATAAAATAGCAAAAGAAAATTGTAATCAAACAAAATCATTTATACTCTGTCAATTAACAACAAGAAATTCAAGATCAAGAGACTTACTCCAGTAAACACAGTAACGGTACTATCAACATGAGTCTCATCTGTCGGGTATGATTCACGCCATCTTTGCCAGATGCCACTGACACTAAACTTTGGCATAAACTCAACCTACAGTGTTGACAGTTGTAAATAGTGCTGAAAAGGTCATATTATGGCAAAATCATAGCGCTCAACTCACAGGCTTCAGCAAAATGAAGTTCCTAAATTCCTAAATATAGCATCAACAATACTTACAGTGGCACCCGCATAAAGAGGAGCAAGTAGAGCATTGAATAGACCATGGACATGTGAGGCAACGGTTAAGGATACACACAAGTTTGCAAAGAAGAGATCAAACATATGATTTAACTAAGGCATACAATAAGGATATGATGCAGTGGAAGACAATGCAAAAAATGGTCGGAACACGAGTATCCCCAAGCTTCTTTCAACATTTGAACCTACAAGAATGATATTTTGCAGTCATTAAGCAAGCAATAATTAACATTACTCAATGAAGTTACCACCTACAAATACATAAAACATCAAATAGCCTCCACCCCAGATATGAGAATGAACAGGAACTTGGAGGAGTACCTGGGCTAAAACACTTTGGTGCGTGTGAATAACGCCTTTAGGTTTACCCGTTGTTCCACTGGTGTAAATAACTAGAGCTGCCTTTGCCCCTGTGATTCGGGTGTCAAAGAACATTAATTACTGCAAGTATTGGAGCACAAAAAAGGGGCCTCTGAATACAAACAGACACCTTCTATATTTGTTGCCATTTCGAGCGCATTCAGACTTGATCCGCCACTTTCAGAATGACCATCAGCTGTTGTCTCTGTGTCTGGTGTAATACTCGGAACAGGAGGAATCAGTGAAAACTGGGCAGCAGTTTTAGTAGAAATAGTTTGCATAAGCTCCTGATGGTCTTCAGTACTCAATACCATGGACACATCCTAATACAAAAACATGAAAATGTTTAGTTTCTTGAAAATATCAGCAAAAGAATCAGAGACAATAACCATCGCTATAAAAGCTAGAATCACCTTTTAGACGTAAAGCCATATAACTATGAATGTGAGTATGTGACATTCTACCTATAACGGGTTTGGGCTGCACTCACAAGCAGGAGATTAAATCAAGGCTGCAACACCAAAACATAATCATTTTACAAAAGTTTTTAAGACCATGACTACCGTGCTTTGAAGCAACATTCTATTTTACAAGATTAGGCCATGACAGCAAATACCGCGACTGTGGCCAAAACCAAAATTTTACACTATGCTTGCAAGGAGAAGGGATAGCCTAATCACAAGCCTAGATGAAGTTCTAGCCGTAGAACTCTAGAACTAATTGACAACGGGAGGAGGAGCCACGGCACGGGCTTTAAATTCCATATAGAACGAGTTTTGGTCACATCCATTAACAAGACAAAGTTCACTTCATAACCCAAAAGAAGATTCTATCTCACAACCAGTTATAAATGCAAGGAAAAGCTCTTTTGTTTATAAAGTAATTAATCGTCTTCTTTTTGTCAATGTGGATTGTGGAAGATTCACAAGTGGAACTGTGGAACACATATCGTAACAGGCTATTAAACAATAAACATATCAGAATTTCACGGACATTAGAATTGAAAGTATAGATAAGATTTGGGATATGAATTGAGGGAAGTCATAAAGTAGATTCTAGCATGAAAGCAATCATAAAACATGTCCATTAGTGTCATAATTCATAAGGGATACAAATAGTGGCCACATGACAAGAGTTTAATAACATGATTTTCTAGCTTCGTCGGTAAGGGACTAAGGACAACATTTTCTCTCTGCTATTTGGTTTCTATGCAAAAGGTTCGGATGTTGGAGCTAGAGCATTTTAGCACTTTTGACATACCAAATACTAGAGGCATGATATGGCCGAAGGAATGATATGGTGTCTTATTATAGTAAGGAAAATGGTTAAAGCGCTAACCGAATCTTTCATGACATGCAGAAGTTCAGCCTCTGGGTAGCTCAGCGCAAGTGGAACAGCTACTCCTCCACTCAGCCATGTCCCAAGCACACTCACAACAAACTCAGCGGAAGGCTTAGCAACAATTCCCACACGAATACCATCAGGAGATGAATAGGCCTTGCCGCCATCCCCAGACACTGAAGAATGTTCAACTTGTATTCCTCCGGAAGCCTGAATAAGTTCAAGAGATGAATATATCAAAGACTGTCAAAAATTTTTAGACAGAAGATAAATTGATCAGCAAAACATATATGCACCAGTCCACCACTAAGCGTTCTATACAGTTGTTTTGCATAGAATATACGAGATTCACAGATACACATATGTATCAACAGCTGATCTTACTGAACGAATTGCATAAAGATGTCAAAGTCAAAACAATTAATTGACGTCTTCTGCAAATTGTGTTTAACAGAAACCTGATTTGTTTGGGCGCAATTATGATCATCATAAATGAGATATATTGAAACCCTCTCATTTCAGTCTGACAAGGGTGATTTATAATTAACACACTTAGTATCAGTTGAAGAATGTTTAACTTACGCTATGGGAGGCACTTGTACACAAAAGACTGGATATCCTCTGTGCGGACTGGATGACTTGGCGGTAGCTGTAACTCTTTTTATCAGCTCTAAGGGCGATACTATTACTAGCTGCAGACCCCTGCTTTGCTACCGCTTTCACCACTTCCATGAATGAACTTGACGTTGACGCTGTAGAAAATTATTAAGGCGTTCCATTAGATGACACGACAAGATTCACAAAGAAAAGTAAGACGATATTTGAAGGAGAAAGACATTTAGTAGAACAAAACCGGCAAAAATGTACGCCAATGCAAAGAAGTGCTAACATTCATCAATTGCTAGTTAAGCATATCCAAGGAAGACTAAGAAGTCCTGCCATAATACATATGAAGCAGTGTAGTAATCGTAGAAATAGCTTTTGCATGAGGCAACATCATTATGAGATCAACCAAAATACTCCCTTAAGATTTAATATTTCTCATTTAATTAATCTGTACTTAGGTTGGTCTCTCAGTGAAACAGTCTCAAACAATACTTGCCTTGAAGCAAACATATGTCGCATAGTAAAATTGAAACCCAACCATGATTAACATAGTAGAGCATTGTGAGAGTCAAAATAGACTAGCTATCAATATGCTACAATGATTTCAGTGTACTTTCCTCTGTCCATTAACTACGCTAGAGAATGGCGGAATTCATTTATCAATGTGCCACAAAGATTTCATTTTTTTTTTACTCTGTATATATACCCTCTCTATCTCATTTATATAATCCTCATTTGACTTGCGTGTTCATACAATGTCGTATTTGAAAGATATTACCTAAGAATAAATAGAATATAAGTACAATTGTTATCAAAGGGTGATTGAAAATATTACTTCAATAAAAATGTGACAAATTTTACAAGTATATCTACATATATTTAGAGAAACAAACACTCAAAGTTGATACTGGTGGACCACCAAACTCAAATTGTAAATAAATCTACAATTTCGGCTACTGGCAATTGAGTCTTACGATTCTTAATATTGCCATTTCTTTTCATGGAGAACTTTGAGAGCACCATTCCGGGGATTCAGTCAATACAAAGACGAACCTCAGTTTGGCACTTTCATTAAGCTCATTTCATAGTATGATTCAGTGCATCATATGGCTTATTGATCATATATCCCAAAGAGAATTTTCTTAAACAAAAAACCCGGTTGATTTGTAGAGAGCACCAATATGCAAACCCAAATTCGAAATTCTAAAACATTAACTACCACCTTGATAGAAGTTTGATAGGCGCCATCCTTGGCGTCATTTAATACAAAGACAAACCAGAATTTGCTACCTTCATTAAGCTCATTTCATAATATGATTCTTAACTACTCCGCACATCATATGGCTTACTGATCATATATTCAAAAGAGAATTTTCTGAAACAAAACCCTTTTTGATTTGTAGGGAATTCCAACATGCAAACCCCAACTCCAAATTCTACCAATTAACTACCACCTCATACATTAGTTATACTTTCCCTCACGAAATAGAGGAAATGTAAACTATTTAGCAGCTATGCTGAAACCTCAAACTATGAAGACAGTCTAAAAATGAGACGATCAAGAATAAATTCCAACACATAATACAAAATCAGAATTAAAATTAACCAGAATTGTTCATCTCCTGCATGTATTCAAAATAAGCAGATGCGAAAACCAATGAAAATTCAGAGCAATAAAAAGAGTGAGACAATTCGTCGAACAAATAATGTGCAGAAACGAAAGAATTAAAGAAATTCGTAAACTTACTGGAGAAAGGATGATGATGATGATGATAGAGAGAAGTGAAATGAAGAGAGAAAGAGGAAGAATAAGAGTAATAATGGTGACATGGGTGGCGGTATTTGAGAAGAAGACGAGACTTTAATGTGCCCATCAACTATATTGTAATTTGTAGCTAACTTGCTTACTACCAAACTAACCAACGTCACATTCAATGCTATTTCTAATTCTATTTCACTGTACTATTTAATCTCTGGCGGCGTGGGTATTACTCCCTATTATATAATGGCCCTGCCACATGCACTGATGCACATAAGCTTCGCTCCAAACTATGGAGTACTTGATTTTCAAACTTAATTCTTGTGTTTGTACTTCACGGACTATACAATCGAATGTACAATGTTATTGTACATCAAAAGTTATTTTAGTCATTTTCCTATTAGTTTTGCAAATGAAAAAAACAAAACAAAGTTCAAAGCGTCTTGCTTGTGACGGACACTATCCGTCACAAGCTGAAGACGGATAGTGCCCCTCTCACAAGTCACAATAAAGCAAGTGAGAGGACAAGTGGATGGAAAATGGAGCATCCATGTTTGGTGTCACTTGCATATTGTGAGAGGGGCACTATCCGTCTTCAGCTTGTGACGGATAGTGCCCGTCTTCAATGAGAATTTGTGAACAAAGTTACGTAATCCAAATCCAATTCTCCTTCTCTCTTTAACTGCTTCTATATTTCTTTAACTCCTCTCCATCTTCCTTCAATTTTCAATCTAATTCTCCTTCTCTCTCATCTTCTTCCTTAAGGTATTATATTAACTATTATATTTCGCTTTATTCAATCAAAATCAATAAGAATTTAATCAATTTTAACATCAACGATGGACGAGTAGTCTTCGATGATGGATGAAACATCAAATGTATCATCATCAATGGAACATGGAACTTTGAAGGAGCGTGACATTTCAATGGAAACTAGAACATTTACCTCTGAATCAATGGTTTTGGAAAGACAATTACATATTACGCCTTTGTGTCAAGGTAATTTTTTTAAGCTCATCTCTTTTAATATAACTCGTATTCTTTTCGTGTCCTACATTCTATTGTACTTAGTTAACATATTTGTTAAATAACACATATTGTTTGAATCATCAGAGGAATTGTTTTATTTTTAAAGAATTTCAGCGTCTTTGTTAATTGGCCCGTTTTCTCTTACATTAGCTCGTTTAATTTTCTATATAGCTCGACTTCTTAATTCACTTTCTTATCTTTTGAATTGTTTTATTTTTGTAGAATTTCAGCGTATTTGTGAAATAGCTCATTTTCTCTTACATTAGCTTGATTAGTTTTATAAATAGCTCGTATTCTTTTTACATTAGCTCATATTCTTATCTTAATAACTCGTATTATTATGTGCTAGTTTTTTAAAGTTCATGATCATCTTAAGCTCGTATTCTTTTTACATTAGCTCATATTCTTATATACGCGTATTTTTGAGTTCGTGATCTTCTTAAGCTCTTATTCGTTTGACATTAGCTCATATTCTTATTTGTTCGAATTTTGCAGCTCGTATTCTTTTCATAATAGCTGGTATTTTTAAGCGCTTAATATATCATCAAAATTT